>MKEJ01026459.1:0-17542 GCA_001753735.1 Embelia ribes
CTCCATCATGAAACTAATAGCTACTACGGAAGAACAGGTAGATCAATGATATTATAAGTAAATGAATAAACAATTTATGACTCTACTTAAAAATTATCAAGTTAGTAAAAAATTAAATGTAATTAAAAAAATTATTTTATATTTAACAACGCTATAAATAGTACTAGTATTGTACAAAAAGATATTAAACCTGATTTATTTTTTTCTTTCGTGAATTTTCCAGTAGTAAGAACTCATAAGCAAGATTTTTATACGAGTTTTAGCAAGAAGGATTTCTGTATCGAAAATAATTTCCAGAAAAATGATTTCCTAGTGTAACTGAGTTGCAGGAAACTAGGTTACAAACCCCAAATCATCAGTCATTCTATGACAAGAAGATTTATATATTTCATATATTTTGTGGGATTAAGTCATGTTTATAGCTCTTTTTGCTTCGCTTTTTTCACTAATTTAAGGCTAACATTAATAGAGGTTTTAAAAACTGCATCATTACATTTCTTCATGAAACAAACTCCACACCCGGTCACAGTTTTGTAAAAGTTGCCATTTCCAAAAGCAGATAACAATCATCGAGACCATTTCAACCAGAGTTTCCGTTTTCACAAATAGCAATTGGTATCAAAATCAGAGACCGTAACATTTAGCAAGAGCAAAATATGATCAGCAATATCACAAATGAAATCAACTTGCAGTATACATAATCACTCTTCACAAGGAGATTTTGAGAAAAATTGGTAAACACAGACTGATATTTTATTTATGAAAAGAAAACCCAAGTCTAATACCTATATGTGTTTTTCTACAGAAATTACAGTACATCGTGATTGAATTGCTCTCTTCCTCTCTACCGCTATATAAATATATGTGGGTATATAGCCAGAAAAAGTAAATATCTGATGATTTACTAATTATTTCACAATCACGAAATGTGGGATAGTAGTCATCAGTTCAATCGTCGTTTGGTCTCTCCATTAGCAATTACACCCATTACTGTGATGGCATAACCACCTATACCAATCACTGACAGGATTGCAAAACAAGAGTATTGAGATAACCACAGCTACAGTGCCTTCAGCATTCCCTAATATCTGATTCTGAAGCAAAAGAAAAAAGTAATTCTGAAATAGTGAACAAAAATAGGGGTTGTAGAGAACTTTGCAGTCTGTTTGGTAGCAGAGATTTTCTCTATTTTTCATTTTAAAAAAACAAAAACTTGTTTATTAACATGTTTTGTTTTCTGGGACACGAAATCAAGAGAGCGAAAGTGTAAGGAATTGAGAACACTTCATTATTGGTGTTTGTAACAAGACAAGAATACAAAGAAAGGCAAAAAACTATGATTTCTTCAACTTCACATAAACTTGAGCAGAATAAGACAGTGGGAGTAGGAACTTAGTGAAACATTTCAAGTTGTGTTTAATTAAATTCCATATGCTACATGCTTTTGAAAATAGAAATACAGTAGGAACCACATTCGATTAAATGGTCCCCAAACCAGTTTTCAGATAATCATCCTAAAACAACCCACACCAGTAGTTTGTTTTCGCAGATCTATATTATTTTAGTACCAAACTGAAATATGATGAAAAGAAATTATTTTTCGAAAGTTTCACTAATTCCAATCCTGACCCATAGGGAAGGAGAATTAAACAAACAGAAATTGAAGAAAATTCACAAAATGGAACCAAACATGCCTCACCAAAATCTTGTTATGTAAAAGTGTCCTGAAAACCAAAGTATACATAATCCTTTTTTTTTTTCAATATACGTAATCAGTGAAACAGACAGTTCTAACCTACTAGGAAATCACTCGTAAAATTACAGAGAGAGGGATCGAACCTGAAGAGTTAGAGCGCTAGTGTGCTTTGTGACCAAAAAGTTAGACAAGTTGGCCAGATAAGCTGCTGCAGAATTAATTGAAAGAAGTAGCCACATCCATTTATGTTTCTCTCCAAGCGAAATAATATCTAATACATCTGGCTCCATTACAAGTGTTGCAGGCAATAAAATTAGAACAGCAATTGGAGACATACAGTAGCAAGTTCATCGAGTTCAACTTCTCCCTGAAATGATAAAAAAGAGTTTGCTTTTAGCAATACCGTCGAGGTATTGAGCATTTCCTCAATTTAATCTCCACTAGGTGGTTCTCAGTTTCGGAGAACATCAATTATTCAATAGATCCACCGAGACAAACAATAGAAAAGGACATTCTCTTTTCAATGTTTCTGCAACAGGCAAAATGAGTCCAGCACTCATATAGCACTGGAGACTCGATGCTCTTATCATATACACTAGAGTGCAGCCCTTGTATGTATTATATTTTTTTGTGTATCATATTAATTTAAATTATTTTAGAGTGCAGCCCTTTACTCTTTTGTTCACATTAACTTTAGTTTTTTGCAATTTTTTTGGACTAAAATTTTAAATTCCCCGTATTGGTTGTGAGAATTGGAATTTTTTTATACCACAAAGTCAAAACAAATTTGTAGAAATTTACACTTGGGGTTTTTTTGGTTAATTTCTTCTTGCATACAATGTCTTTGATTATTAATAATTTTGTTCGAATTACACACACATTGTGTCTGCCACGGTGACAAATTATAAAAATCCTTATCAACATATTTCGTATCTTTCTCTAATTTAATTTCTTTAATTCTACTACTTACAATTTTTAGAAATCCCGAGAGATAGGCAATAATGAATTTCGGATTACGAAATCTACTATTCACTATTTATTTATTTAAACTTAAATTTAATTAAGATAATGTAAAAGTACATAGCATATTTTATTACATGATATATGATTATTTTAATAATATTTAGAAATTGTATAAAAAGATTGATATGTCACATTTCTAGAATAGTATGTGAGGCTAAATAAAATTCTACCATCACCATCGGTGATAGTATATACCATCGATATAGTTACTACTACCACTGGTAGTAATTTTTTTGATAGTAACAAATGGTAGCCTTCAAATAACTACAATTACCATCGACATGGTTACCACCAAATATGCGGCTACCACCAGTACCACCATTAGTATACAATTATGTAATTAAATATATTATTTATTTTCATAATGCTAAATATATGATATTTTCTTTTATATATATACAAATACATATATTCTTTTGATAGCAAAAATTTATTATGAGTTTTAAAAATATATTATATTTTCTTATAGAATGATACTAAAAATATGATTAAACTTTTAAGAATAATATTTTTATGACTTTATTTTATTTATGTGATAAATTTTAATAACAATGGTACTCTGGTAGTGCCATGGTATGGTAGTTAAGTTTAAAAGTTACCACCGGTGGTAGTACCATTACAATTTTATATGGTAGTTGATAGATGTTTTTAAAATACTATATAATATGGTATTGTACATGATAGAATAATAATTTATACCATTATCACCGGTGGTCAACCCTAACAGTATGTAATTTGTTTAAAGGAGAAAGCTAAATTATTAAATTAATTGACAGATAATCATGTCAATGCTCTCAAGAAATGGAAAGTGAAAATTTAAAAAAAGAAGAGAGAACCGAGCAAAAGCCTTAGTGCTCTCATGGTTCCTCACGATAGTCTCTTCCTAATCTAATAATTGAGGTACTCTTTTTTCTATTTCGTCTCTGATCAAAATTACATCAATTAATTAATTATTTGATTTCTGTAATTCGAAATCTGCTGCAAACCCTTTGAAAGTTTCTCTACTTATAGAAAACGCCAGAGTGAATTGATTTGAATAAGTTTTTAAATATGGTTATTTGAGTCTTTCAGTAACTAAATTTATTGATTGAGAGCTAAATTAAGATCCAGTATCTAAATATTTTTTTGAAGATAGTTATACCCTAATAATAAACATTGAGAAATAATTTAGCTCACCTTTATTACTACCCAAAAATATTATCCGTTGATGTGGTGGTGGTGCATTGGTCGTGAACTTGCTATTTTGGCGTGCATTATTTTCTATATATTAAAAAAAAGGAGTTTACTTAATTTAAATTTTGAAAATAGTGATATTTTCAAGGCTTGAATGATGATGATGATGATGAAAATAGTGATTGATTCACCCAATTTGAATTCTGGAAGCTAATCATCATAAATGGATAGAGCTAAAAATATGAATGTATATTTCAAAGTATTTAAAAAGTTACTAGTGTTTCCATAAAATTATGTTTCAAGTCAAAATCATTCAATAATTTTTGGATAGAGGGAATAATATTATTATATTATTTAAAGACCGAATTTGAAAACTTTGCTGGAAGAATACTCTAGTATCCAAATTTAGAGACATTCTAGGAATACTCTTGTGACATAATATAAAAAACAGCTTTCAGGTAATTGAACGGCTTTCGGCTTGGTTCCGTTCACAGGGTTAAAATGAAGCAATTATCACAACTTACTGTCATATGACCTTCTCTGTTCTCTCTGATATGGCCTCTTTTTGAATCTTAGTACACTGTCCACTGCAGAACAAGTAGCAAAATATATCCAAGTAGACAAGAAACTACTCTAAGCAAATTACTAATATCTTATTTAGTTCTAATCAATGCCTAATTTAATTTCTCATTACTACTAATTATTCCAAGGTCCTCTTCCATCATGAGAAAAAAATTGATCTTAAAGGTTTGCTTTTTGGCTTGTGAATAGGTGGTGTATGGTTTTGATGTTTTATGCTTTTTTTTTATGAAATATTTATTTGAACAGAAAAAAGTTCTGAAAAAATGGAGGGTGAGGATTGGGAGAATTCATCTGAAGGAGCAGGTGATTCCGAGCTATATTCTTTGGACACAAATGATGAGGATGATGAAAACTTTTTCGCATCTGGGAATATGCCCAAGTTACAATTTAGGTAAATATTTGGAATTCAAAATAAGCATACTTAACAGGATTGGGAAACTCTGAATGCCAAGCAAGTCTTTGCCTTTTAAACTCATATTGGAAATTCGCTTATGAATTTTTTATATAATACTAATACTATTTATAGTATTACTTAAGTGTTTTTTAAAATATATAGTTTTCTATTGTAATTTACTAATTTTCATGTATAGCTGGATGTTATTTATTTGATTATATACAGTATCATTGTCTCCCCTTTTCTTTATAATTTCAAAGTGTCATTTCACGTTTCTCGTTTCTCGTTTCCATACCGTGTCGTCCCTAGTTTTAAAACTGACAAGTATGTTTAAAACTCTATATGGTCTATAGTCAAGAATTGGATTGTAATTGATTATTTCTTGGTGGGTATCTCAGGAACAATATCTCACAAGCTAGGTGGAACGATGAGATGGGGATGGCCGAGGTGGTTGAGAACAAAGGGAGCATGTGGAGAACTATGGGGATTGTTCGCGGAGGAAAGATCTATTGCTCGATTGAAGAAACTTTGTGAGTGATTTCAGTGAATTTCTTTGTACTTCATTTGTTAATCCTTTGATTTTGCAACAGTTTAGATATTTAAATGACAATGATTTTTGGGTGGAAATTACTAATTTTCTAATTATTATTATCATTCCAATTTTTATTTGGTCGACAAATTTTGACTGGGTATTGATATGCATGCGTAGGTGCTCATAGTAGATGGTTTTTGAAAGCCATCCGCGCGACCCTGTAACTGTGTTTCTAATAACCTCTGTGAGCATTCACCTTCAGAGGCATGCTTTGTCATGCTTGAGTATTGGAAAACAAAAGTAATCAAACAAAAGCTTATTAGGTGTGGAATATTAAGCTTGTTGTTTTGTACTTTATTATAACAAGGTGATGGCTGGTTGTAACTTTTACTAGATTAAAACTCATGGGTGGTGTTTCTTATCAAGAACACTTTTACTAGATTGAAACTCATGGGTAGTGTTTCTTATCAAGAAATCAACTTCTTAACTACGGCTTGATCTATTAAATTTCGGTTACTTGTTATTTTTTATTCATAATTTCTTCTGGTGTTTTAGGTTTTTGGCCGAAAGGGGGGAGCTTAATCTCTCAAATGCTGATGAATCTTCGGTTCCCTTGAAAGATATATACAAGAAGATTGCAGAAGGAAAGAGTCGATGTTGTTGGGATTCTTTTCAAGTCTATAGGCACTTGAGGTCTCTCGGATACATTGTTGGAAGACATCGTGTCCCATGGACCATGAAAAGTATTAAGAACAATTCTATTTCATTTGATGGAAATCCAGAGATTAAAGACCCAAATCAAAATTTGGATGAGAAAAATTTGATACACGTGTTCAGAAATATGAGTATAAGTGAACTCAGGCCTGCTTTTGATGTTTACCCTCCCAACAGTAAATTTAGAAAGTCTTGCCCTGGCGATCCGAGTTTTGCGCTCTGTATAATTAGGTAACTGACTGTTTGTTCATTTATTTTGTGACGGGGTTTTATTGTTGACTCCTAATGGTGCTTTGCCTGTTCTGATGCAGCGGCGAGCCTCCGCCCGAGCAAGAGATTAAAGTTCTTGAAAGAAGGTTTAATGGTATTCATTTGAAGTTGTGTCACGTTGAGCATGGACGAGTCAGTTTCTTTTCATTTAACAAGGTGGATCTACCTCTTCTTCCGTAGCTATTAGTTTCATGATGGAGCTACACACAATTTTAAGATGCATTGGTATGGTTAGTTCCTAAGTTTGTCGCCAATTTTTTGTGGTGTCTTTGTTCAACTTTTGAGAATTGGAATTTGGAAATGAAATTTTTTTTCGCGAAATGGCAGCAGTTTGTCCCTGGTTTTTAAGGTAGTTGCATAATTGCTTTACGAATGCCTTTGAAGTCATCTCCTTGTGCAGAAATGCATAACAATTGAATTCTTTTACTGCCTTATTTGCCTGTATTGTGATCCAAACTTCTTGTTTTAGTCTAGGAGTTGAGTTTACTTTTTCTTTTTTGGGCACCTGAATTGGGACAGTAGCTGTGTTCTTTCATAGCTTTATAATTTTTTCTTAGTTGAAGTTTCTGCCGAACTTATGCTATACGAGTTTGATTTCTGTGACAAGAATCAATAAAATACAAGAAATGTAAAGATAGGAAACAAAGCAAGGCCTTGAGCCACAGACGAGGGAGTGAAAATGTTTGCCTTTGTGAACATAAGCAGTTATTTGTATCCTCAAAAACCATAAAGCATCTCTCTTTAAGCGATGATGTGGGGTGATGTGGCAGGTGATGATGCGTTGTCCGAAGACACGGCTAAGGCTGCTAGGCCTAACCAACTCTCAAAATCAGATTAGTTATAGATTTACTCATTATTTTGTATCATTATCTAATGGTTACATGGCTAGGTTTTTTTAATATATTTTGTGATTATCTTGTAAACGTGTTTATATATGAACTTTACTGCCACCTTTACTTGGTGTGCAAACCTTAAGCCTATTTTCCGTTTCTACATGGTATCAAAACTTACTAAAACAAATTTTTTTTCCCAATCCCAACCTAGTGACTACTCCCGCACCAAACATCCCTAACCTCATGGTACCCAACACCACCACTCCACCAGCTACGGCCTCCACCACCCGGGTGGTGGTGTCCTCCACCGCTGTCCCATCCCTGCAATCGCCGCCCTAATTTCACCAAATGCTGCTACTTCTACTATTTTGCACTTTCAACACCTCTTAACTATTAAACTAACCAGAGGCAATATCTCCTCTGGAAGACACAATTGATACCTTATTTACGTGGCCAATGTCTTTTTGGTTTTGTTGATGGCTTTCACCCTCCTCTGCCACGTCGGATTCCTTCCTCTAACAACTCCGAGATGCTTATTGGCATTATGAACCATGAGTTCATTCTGTGGGATCAGCAAGACCAACTGATCATGAGTGTGCTGATTTCTACTCTCTGGAAGGATGTCTTACCTCCTATTGTCGGTGCTACCACTTTTCGTGCGATTTGTAAGAAGCTTGAACATTGCTTTGCTTCTCACTCCCAAGCTCGGGAAACTCAACTGAAGTATCTGCTCTTTCCACACATAACGGAAAAATCTCTATTAATGGCTACTATCGTAAGATTATACACTTGTGGATAGCTATTGGAACTCCGCAGCACGACAGTGATGTTATTGCCTATTTACTCAATGGCCTCGATAGCTCTTACGATCCCATTGTCACATCTATTTAGGCTGTGGTGGTTCCACTTTCTTTGTACATGGTCTATGGTCATATTTTGAACACTGAGGCTTGTCTTGAGCAATAGCAGCTCTCGTTGGATGTAACACTGCCCTTGGCCAATCTCTCTGCCCAAAGCTCTCCACCACAAGTAGTTGTGGTCCAGCCCATGGCTGGTCTTATTCTTCCCCACCCCGGAACCGTGGTCAGCCAATGCAGGTTGGGCCCCGGGGGCGCACTGATCGCTGGCGCAGGCCTCAATGCAATCTTCTGCACCCACCATTCAGCCAGATGTGTTGTGAAACTGATCACATCGCTCTTGCGCAGGCCTCAATGCAATCTTCTACACCCGCCATTCAGCCAGATGTGTTGTGAAACTGATCACATCGCTCTTATGTGTCCTCATCGGTTCGACCACGCTTATCAAGGTTCATCCCCTTCGACGAGTGCCTTGGCCACCACTATTCCACCACCACCAGCAGACACTTGGTTCCATGACTCTGTTGCTACTTACTACATCACCTCGGACATCCGCAATCTCAACCTTGGGGCTGACTCCTATTCTGGTATTGATCAACTTCAGAATGGTAATGGGTCAGTTTTGCAAATTGTTAATATTGGTTATACTATGTTACCTGCTACCAATACTGAATTTACTCTTATCTAATGTGCAACATGTGCCATCCATTTGCAAGAACCTCATTTCTGTAAGTCAATTTACAAAGGAACATAATGTTTATCTTGAGTTCCATGCCTCTTATTTTTCTGTAAACGACGATGCAACATGAATACTTCTTCATCAAGGACTGTAAGAAAGGCCTCTACCCCTTCCGCCTATCATCCAAGCTCGCTCAGTTTTCAACTTATGTCAGCGTCCGTGCTCCTTTTGATGTATGGCACGCTCGCCTTGGCCATGTGTCATCTAGAATGGTTTCTTCTATTTTGTCACATTTTCATTTGCCTATTTTTAATAAAACTGCCACTACTGTTTGTGGTCATGTCAACAGTAAGAAGAATCATCAATTGCCTTTTCCTATTTCTAAGTCTATTTCTACTTTTCCATTTGAGTTGTTATTCTTGGATGTTTGGGAAGCATCACCTTCTTTATCAAAAAACGGGGTCCTTTGACTGTTGTTGAACATTATTCGTGGTACACTTGGAATTTTCCTTTAACTCTAAAATTGGATGTTTATCAATTGTTTACTACTTTTAAAAAATATATCGAATGTCAATTTAATATTAAGATTAAAACTGTACAAACTGATTGAGGTGATGAATTTTGCTCCCTCCATAACTATTTCACTTTAGCATAATACGTCGCTCACCTTGCCCTTACATTCACCAAAAAAATAGTGTTGCAGAACGAAAGCATCGACATGTCGTCAAGACCGGCCTCGCTCTTATGCTTATAGTGCATTGCCTCTCAACTATTGGGTCGATGCTTTTGATACAACATGTTTTACTATCAACTACCTTATTTCACCAATTCCAGGCAGAATCTTTCCTTTTGAAAAATTATTTTCTTTAAAACCGGACTATTCTTTACTTGAGATTCTCGGGTATGCATGTTGACCTTATTTACATCCAAACAATAAACATAAAATGGATTTCCATTCCTATTTGTACATTTTTCTTGGATGTAGTCCAATGCATAAAGGTTATAAATGAATGGATTTTTATACAAACCAAATTTATGTATCACAACATCAAATTTATGTATCACGATGCATCATTTTTTACGAACTCGTTTTCCCATGGTTGTGGGTTCTACTTCTGCACCTTTTTTTTTCATCCACTCCTTCTGTCCTATTCCCATTTATTTCCTTGGCCTATCAATAAGCATCAGTGAGCCGTCCGTACCCCTTCTCTCAGCCTCGCAGTCTGCTGCCACCTCACCAAAGTCAACCGTGGGTCCTACTGGCCTCGACAACTCATCATCTCACTCTACCCGATACACTTGTTTCAGTTTCAGCCCCGCCTGAAACCAATCTGCCAACTCGTCCCTTGCCTCCCTTGGTTTCAGCCCCGCCTGAAACCAACCTGCCTCCCAACCCTTTGCCTGCCTCCCTTGTACAAATTAAAAACGTACCCAACTCGTCCCCCGCTCCCTCTTTGGATTTGCTCACACTATTTGATGAGGCGGCCTCGCCTCCCGTTTCGACCTCATGCCATCCCATGCAAATTCCTTTGTGAAATAATATTGTTTGTCCAAAAATACTAGCTGTCAGGATGATTTGATTTCATTACCTAAGACACTCATGTCCATCCACCATGCTACTCCAACAAAGCCTACATGTTACTTTTAGGAGACTAAGTCGACGTCTTAGTGTGAGGCTATGGCCTCGGAATTTGATGCTCTTTTATGCAATGGTATTTGATCTCTTGTTCACCCTCCATTTGGCAAAAATATTTCTGGTTGTAAATGGGTATATAAACTTAAATATAAAGCGAATGATACTATTGATCATAATAAGGCTCGTCTTGTGGCAAAAGGCTTTCATCAGCAACCCGGTCTTGATTATGAGGAGACTTTGCGCCCGGTCATGAAACATACTATGGTTCAGAATATACTTTCTCTTGCTGTTAGTTAAAATGGCCTATTCATCAACTTGATATTTCTAACGCCTTTTTGCATGGTTTTCTACATGAGGAAGTGTATATGGTTCGACCCTGAGGGTTTGTTCCTCCTCAACATCTGGACTATATGTGCAAGTTGCACAAGGCTATTATGGGCTAAAGCAAGCTCTTTGGGTATGGTTTTCTCACTTGAGCTCCAAGTTCTGTACTCTTGGGTTTGTATTATCCAAGACTGACACGGCTTTGTTCATTTATCGTCGTGAGAATCTCCAAGTTTCTCCTTTGAGATATTAAAGGGGGAAATCCCCCCTTAGGAAGGCTTGTGAATGCTCCTAGAGAGTAGAAATTGACTTAGACTTTCTAAAAAAACTTTTGGTATGATTTAATTATTAATATATAAATGTATTTAAATTTTAAAAAATATTTTCGAATATGTTGGCGTATTTTTAATTTGGCAGGGAAAAAAATACTTTTTCAATAGAGAAAAAGTGCATAGTAATTTTCTCATCGGAGAGTATCACTGTAGCAATTTTAGAAAGTTTTCTGGAATAAGAAAAGCAGATTTGATTGACAAAGTTTTTTTGAGAAAGAGAAAGGGAGTTTGGAAATGTTGGTATGAATGCTCTTGTAGATTTCTTGATGAGCAATAGATTTTCTTTTTTCGTCACAGAGCCAACCAAAGGTTTCGCCTTTACTTTTTGTTTTTATTGTGAAGTTCATCATTTCTTTTATCTCTGAAGAGGTTTTGTCTGCATTTTTTTTTGAAAGTTACATTAAAATTTTAATATCATCCACTTACAAATTCTGGGGGACACACCCTAGCATAAGATCAATCCCAGCAATTGCTCAATGAGCAACTAATCTCAATTATCCTAACCATAATAAATAGATATTCCATTAATTACAAAAGGCTAGGCTATGGAAAAAAAAAACCGTCTTCAATACGACTTATCTTGAAATAAACTACGTTAGGCCTGTAAATAAAATTTTCATAACTTGGAAACCAAGGTGGAAAGCCGCTCAACACAGCGCCACTGGCAAACATAAATCCCCTCGATAGCCATACGGGCATAGGCACCTGGTGACAGCATCCACACTAGCAGTCAAGCACAGGCGCTCCTTGTCTGTATTGGTTTGTGATTATCTGTAGTTCACTTCCTCGTTAGCTTATTTCAACTACAATTCAACATTTATTGAAGATACTGCAATGTTTACAAATTAACATTCAGAAGATGTTCAAATATCCATTTCAGGAAACATAGTTTCCTTGATTGTGTGATTTTATTTATTTCCCAATTTTTATTTTTATTTTTTTGAGGACCATGCTGACAGCTACTTCAATGCGGGGCAATATGAGCTTCCCATATCTTTTAGTTGTAGCAACATGCGTAAGTAAATGCATGTAATAATGGTCGAATTCATTTGGAGCAGGAAATGGAGGAGGGGGAGAAGATGGTGAAGCACATGTGGGATGTGTATACCAACAACCAAAGGATCAGATTACCCAGATTTTGGCAGGAGGTCTTCGAGGCTGCTTACGAGGACCTGACCAGTGATGCCCCTGGGGTTCACGAGGATGCTATCCCCGAGATTGCAAAGATGTCATTGCGGTACATAGATATTGAGCCACCTCCTCTTCATTTATCGGTTTGTATCTCTAATTGCTATTACAAAACTCTATTTCAATGTCTTACCCTTATTCTATGATTCTTAGATTGGGAAGTAACTCATTTGTCTGACCTGTGAAATTGCTAGTCTGAGGAAGTGATTGATTAGATTTAGTGGTTTAGGATGATCATATGGAGCAATTTAGCATTAAAGGAAGAATCATAGTAGGTATTGATTTGGTTTGAGAGGCTGAAATGTGGATATATTGGGTTACAGAGAAAGTTTTCTATGAAATCTTTATTCTGAGGAAACTTTGTAACAATCTTAAGTTTTGTTACAGAGAAAGTTTTCTATGAAATCTTTATTCTGAGGAAGCTTTGTAACAATCTTAAGTTTTGAGGTGTTATTTAGGCTAACCAAGTTTTGTCGCGCTATGGGTTTGCATGAGTTTGTAGCTTGCTCATGTCCTAACTTGTTTCAGAGAAACCTTTTCTATCCTTTGTCCTTCTGCTCAACTTATAGTGTTTATCAACATGTAAATCTGTATATAACTTTGTTTTAGGATGAATTCTTTGTTGTCTATCTTTCTGGGTTGCTCCACTGTCTTTGTGGTGTTTGAAACGTTTGAAACATCTAGTTATACAATGTCATTGTGCCTTTGTACCCTCAACTTAAATAGTGAGTGGTTTACACTCATGTTTGGAAGTTAGAATTGGTTCACCATTACTTCAGGGTTTGTGGGTGCAAGGTAGGATGGTTGTTGAATTTCAATATTTGCTAATAGGCAGTGGAAAAAGATAAGTCACACATGCTTAGTGTATTATCAATCCACAAACTGTGGAAAGTAAATTCTCGAATTCTTCGAGTTGGCTTGGAGAGAGCACCTGTGGTAATGGACCCATGGCCGATAGAAGGCCTCGGTGAGTGGTAATGGACTGTGTAGTAGGTGATAGGTAACAAAGATGGATAGGTGATGATTTTGGCATGATAGTATAGCTGGTACTAGTTAATGTTGAAATTTGATGGCGATGATGATTGTTGGATGGTATTGACGCTGATTGTCAGGCATAATAATGTTTACTGGCTAGTGAATGCTTGGTGGTTGATGCTGGAAGAAGCAGTAGGTTTTCCAATGGCTTATTGTTTGTATCATGATGACCAGTGAGGTGACAGAGAGTGGCAGTGAATATGTATTAGTATATTTACTTGTATATGCAACCATTTGAATTTATGATACCACCATTCTTGTACCATGATGACCAGTGAGGTGATATAGGTGTATGAAGCGAGATAATTTTTTAGGTTGACTTCATACATGTGTCTTTGAGGGGTGTGCAAAAATTATATCGACATCATTTTTTACTGTAGAAGTTTTGTGTTCTTTACATAAGAAAGTATATAGACATTTACTTTCTGTTCTTTCTCCAATAAGTGCAAGTTAATTCAGTTGTATTTTCTGTTCTCTCTCCATACGAAGGATATATCAACATAAGCGAATGTCCAAATATTCAAATGTTATCAGGAAACATGGCAAGACTACTTCTTTGCAAATATACTTAGTATCCAGTGTCCAAATAGTATTGTTGATCAGTAGCATATTGCAACATCATGTGCTTGACTTTTCTCCTCAGACGCAAAACCTTGAAACAAGTAATATTCTTCACCCCCCAAAAAAATAATAAATAAATAAATAATTGAGTTTGGTCCAGTATTCAAGCCTTATGAAGACGAGTATTGTAGGACGAGTAACACTAAGCCGGCAATGGATTGACACCCCCAAATGACGCCTTGATGATATTATCACTTGCCCAGTCCCGAAAAAGGGCAAAAGAATTATGGCATCTCGCAAAACTCAAAATCAACGACGAGCCTAATCATTCTAGACCAAGATCTTTTATTCCCTAGCAATCTCTGAGCATGGGACTATGGAGTAGAGGATTCAAACTTATATCATACCTTTTTATATTTCTCCTCCGGTAATCCAGCCAATACCAGACCAAAAATAAATAAAAAAAAATAAAAAAATCCAGTCCATATATGTTGAATTTATAGCTAATTGTGCAATTGAAACATGACCACACTTCAAACTTCAGCCCAAAGAAAAATCTCTCATATTAGTGTATGTCTTGGTCAGTTTCTAGAACATCTATCATATTGGTGTATGGAAAATGCCGAACACAACCGGGATTGTTGCAATTTCAGCCATTCACTACTTTTATCAGGTCACACCCCAAATCAGAATGACATTTGCTGTATAAATTCGCTTAGATATGATAAATCCGTCCACATAAACTCGTTTTAGGCCGTTATCAATTGGTGGCTAAGTTGGAAAATGAGGACAGTGATCGTTTTTGGAGAATTAAGGATGTTTGTCGAGATACAAGAAATTTCTTGCAACAATATCGGTTATCTTGTTAATATGTGCGAAGATTAGGTAATGACGTGGGTCACAGTATAGCAAGTGCAACAAAAAGCTATAAACATTGTTACGTATTTTTCATCTCCAATTGTCAAATATTTTAGTCCATGATTGTCCTCCTAGTGGTTAATGTTTGTCATGTTTCTTTACTTAGGTATGAGACAAAATAATAATATTAATAACAACACCAACAATAATAATAAAATTGGTGGCTATGCTAGAAGCCATGGTATGAACGTCACTATTTGACTAATGATGCTTATTACCTTTCAAAATAATTACAATTAATATTAAGGTATCTGTAATCTGTTTCCCCATTGCCAAGGATAGCTAATAGTACACCACAATCTAGTACTAATTGAGTGCTTATTAATAACTATAAAAGGGACGAAATGAGAAAACTTATTTAATGTTCACAAAAGTTTCAAATTTGAAAAGTGCAACGATTCACATAATTGTAATTCTATATAGAAATCATATAAACACCTAGAAATGTATATATGCATAATTTTAATAAATAATCTTAAGTATGTGAATCAATTTTTTATTTCATCTAACATCTCAATCTAATTAAAGATAGTGTTTATCTGATGGAGAAAAATTGTAATCAAATGGATCTTTGGGCCCACGCCGATACCTCGTGCTATAATTGCTGCAAAACCATCCGAGTGCATGTTAGACTAAAAATTAATGCTCAAATTGAAATTTAAAAAATGCATATTTTTTATATCCACAAATAATAACACAATTAAGTCTTTCTAAAAAATTTTAAATTATAATAATTTAATTTATTATCTAATAAAAAAATTATTCTCATTTTATTTTGAAAAATATAAATTTGACCCTTTTATTAAATTTAACTATTAAATTATTACATTTTAAATTTAAAAAAAAATTGCACTTTCGTAATTATTAAGTGGAAATATTAAATTTTGATTACTTTTCTTCGCGACGAAGCCAGTTGTAATTCTTTCTACGGAAGACTCTCGAGTCAATGCTAATCGGACCCACTAACTACATGCCACGTGTCGATGAAGTTGCCATCTCGCTACGAGTGAGTTTTGCCTCAAGTTCGACGCAGTTGCGCTGCTCTTCGGGAACACGCAATCTCTCTCTCTCTCTCTCTCTCTCACTATATATATCTATATCTATCGCTGATCGCGACTTATTTTTCTTATTCTTCTTCCTAGGGTTTCGACGAGTTTAGTAAAAGACATATCATCGGCGAGTGAGTAACCTTGACTCTGATCATTTTCACAATTTTTCTGAACAATCATTTATTAATCGTCTTGTTCAATTTCAATATTAGGGTTTTTATTCTCAATCATTTTACTCTGCGATCTTTGTTTCATTTCTGTTATGATGATGAAATCTCTCTTTTTATTGTTAACAATCAATTATTCACGTGTGCATACATATGTATACACACATACGCGTATATTTATATATTTGTTTATTGTATTAGATCATAGAATAAACCATTTTTTTTTATCTTCTTCATCTTGACTTGAATGGGTCTTTAGCAGTGTCAACCCTATTAACGTGTGTATTCATTAAATTATTTTTTGTTTAAATTTTGGTAAAAGTCATACATTTTTTGTAATTTCGTCTTTATTGTAATTTTTTAAATTATTTAATACAATAATGCATCTTAATTTCTTTGGTTTTTCTATAGATAAACTTTTTAGGTATTTTTTCTTTACAATCTCTGTTTTTCAGTGGAAAAATTTAGAACTTCGAAAAATAAGTATTTAAATATTTTCCAAGAAAAAGATAATTTTTGAATGGTACATTTTTCTTTAAAGAAAAATGATATATTTTTGAAATCCCTAAAATTGTGGAATATCTGTTTCATATCATCCATAAAACCCTGGAAAAAAATATGGCCACAATTATTGGATTTATAGTCGCTGTATAGAAAACCACTTCCATTTTAAACTTAAACTCGAAGTCTCTCTCTCTCTCTCTCTCTCTCTCTCTCTCTGCCTCTCCCTCTCCCTCTCCCTCTCTCTCTTCCCCTCTCTGCGTAGGCCCAATTTCTTTTATTGTTAATGATTTACATACGCATTATATTATACACTATGCATGTAACTCGTGCTTGATGATTACATAATTTATCAGAAATAAGAAATAGTTTTTTGAATACATTATATTAAAGTTAAATTTTTTCATTTGTATAATTTACCAGTGGCAGTCCCAGGGGAGGAAGTGGAGGGGTGCTGCAGCCCCGACATCACAAATTTTTGCAAATTATTTATATAAATTTCAAAAAAAATTTAATACTCACTGCCCAGCCCCCTTAGTGAAATTCTGGGTCCATCATTGTTTGCAACCTCATTTGTGTTCGAGGAAGAATTATTGAGTTTGATTTTTTTATGAGATATGTCACTGTAAATTATTTTGTTTGTTAATTTAATGTGATTGATTGTTTTGTTATTTTAATTATGGAGGTCTGATATTGCAATCCTTGGATGATAAAAAAGAAGCCTTTTTGGGGAAAATTTCATATTGTTAAACTAAGTGCTAACATCTAATGTAAATGCTTGAACTTTTATGTTGAGTTGAATTATATTATTTGTTATATTCAATAAATATTATTTTAGAAAATTTTAGGGGGGGAATTTTTTTTTTTTTTGAGATTCTTATTTTGGGGAGGTGCATATTATTTGATGATGATATAGTTTTGGTTGATGAGACTAGAGCGGATATAAACGATAAATTGGAATTGTAGATACATACTTTAGAATGTTACGGTTTTGAGCTAAGTAAGTCAAAAACTGAATATATGGAATGTTGTTTCAGTGGACGACGGATAGAGGTCCAATTGTGGTTAATTTAACTGG
>MKEJ01026460.1:0-11377 GCA_001753735.1 Embelia ribes
ATTTTTATTTTCAAACCTTGGGACAACATGTATAAATGTGCTATGTATGAACCCCTCGTTGTCATTTTTCACTTTACTTTCTCTTTCTAAAATTGATTCTCTATTCTCTTTCTCAATTACATGGTTGCAAATTCAATATGGTGTAATAGCGATTGCTCTTAGATTTTGCTACCTTCTCAAATTGGTAATTTCGTTCCGAGTTTTAGAAGTATCAATTGTTTCTTGATTGTTTCACAAATTGATTTTGCATTCCAAGATATTATTCAAGTTTTCGATTGTTGTTACATAGTTGTTACTAGTGTTATCAAAGCCATACCGGATGACAAATCAGTCAAGAAATCAGTTCATTGGTTCAACGGTTGAACCGCGATTCACCCGGTTCATTATATTTTAGCTAAATAATATCACATAAATATCATAGCATCTTTAATTAAATAAATAAACAATCTTCATATAAAATTAGTAGTGGGAAGTTGAAGTCTTTTCCTTTATTAATTAAATAATACATATGAGTAGAAAAATAAAAGTAACATATCAACCAACGAGTGTTTAGAAAACAAAAGAATAAAATCGTGGAAAAACATAAATAATTTCCAACTAATTAAACAAAAATAAATATAGTCAAAATAATTTGAACTCTTATACTCTATTGGTTTTAATCTAGCTCTGCACACTCAAATTTGTATCAATGTCATCACCAAGATCTGTTGAATTTGCTAAAGCTCTGAATAGGCTATCATCACCAATTTTATTGATATAAACTTTATATTATTTAGAAAACAATGAAACCCTGGATTTTATGTAAAAAGACTAAAATGTTTATTGAATATAAAGGTTTATGAAACCATTTAAAATCAAATTGGTCTTTTAAAAATATATATGTTATGAACCATATGGTTCATAGGTTTTTGTTAGTTCATTGGTTTTCGAAAATATTGATTTCTGGTTGAACTGATTCGATACTCATCCGGTATTGTAAATACACCAAACCAGACCAAATACCGGTTTCTAGTTGAACCGGTTCACCCGACTGGTACGGTACGATTCCTATAACACTGGTTGTTACAATTACATTCAATTACATAGACTCAAGATTATGGAAACATGCACTTGTCCAAATTTGACTAATACACCAGAAAATAGAAACCATGGGAACCCTAATTTTGTCACAGCTAGGGTTTCTCAATTAGAAATAACTTTTGATCCATACTTTCTAAATTCTAATGAAAATACAAGTGCTAGCTTGGTTAATCCTCCTTTGACTGGTCCAAATTATTACGATTAGAAAAGAGCAATGGAAATTGTTTTGGGAGCTAAGAAGAGTATGCTAGATTCTGTGGATGGAACTCTTTTATGTCATGCTATTATAGATGCTTTATTTGCTACATGAAATAGGTGCAACCGCTTAATTTGCTACGTGGAATAGGTGCAATCTAGTGGCTCAGTCTTGGATCTTGAATTTAATTTCACCTGAGATTGCTCAATCATAATAGCTTAGTCTAGGAGTTATTTTATTATTTATTTGACATTTAAATATCATAATTATTTTATGTTTAGTATCTTCTAAAATTGATATTGATAGTGTTAAAAGCCATAACTTGAATATTTCTGTAGGTTAAGGTCATGCATACCTCTATTGCGATTTGAGTGTTATGAGTTCATATATTGAAAACAATTTATCTGAAAATAGAAGTACGATCTGCGTACATCATGGTTCCCTTTCCATACTCCTAAATACGAAAGTTTTATATATAACATGTGGAAATTTCTACAAATGAGATTTTCACCAGAAAATGAGCCAAGAATTTATGAAACTAAGCAAGTAGCACTCTCCAACACATTTTGAGTATTTTCCTCGGTTCTCAACTCTGTCAAGTGGCTTTGTTTTAGTCAAAATTCACCGAGCTGAACTACTCAGTCAGTTAATTTAATTGAGTGAGTTAATTGGTTTAAAAAAAAAGTTTTTATTCATTACAGCTATGTACGAATTTGGTGCATATCACTAAATAGATTTCTAATAATTAGGAACATGACCAATTATTTAGTTTTTTTCTTCATGACATCATTGGTCATCTGTCTGCTAATTGTAATGTGCCGAAATTATACATTCCACTATGGTAAAAACTATCCTTTGGGGAAAAACAAAAGCCCCAAACAATAAAATGGAAAGTATTTCCAAGGTCAGCTAATTAAAACGTTCTCATTTTGACAACCAATTTTGTCATTTTTCTTAACAGCATGTGCTCCTCATTTTCATTTTTGCATCATTACCCTACATTTCAAAACTCTACCTCCACATCGAATAATAATAAATTCCAATGGTATATAATGTGCTCCTCTTTTTATGACTAATGTATTCTCTTAGTAGTAAGTGATTGGCTATTATTTAACATGGTTTCATAGCAAAAAATTCAATTATGATATTGTTACTGATTATTACCTTACCTATCAACTGATGGCTTATTATGAAACTATTACTAATGCACTTGTTGAGTCTTATCAATCCACAAGTAAGGAGAGTGATAAGTTTTTTGTATCAAATAAATATAATAAACCCCCATAATATATATTGTATCCATCTTCTTATTACTGATGAATTATTTTAGTAGTAAGTGGTGAATTATTATTTAATATATTTCGTCTCTCTTGTTTTTTTTTCTAAATAATTAAAATTTTGCCAATCGTCACTTCTTATTTTCATGAAACTTCCGTCTCTCTAGAATTTTGGGGAACAATCCGCTCTTTACGTCTCTATTATTTGAAATTTTATATATAGCAAGAGGAGACGTACTACTCAAACAAAAATAAAGTTTGGTGGCTGTGCAAAAAGAAAACTATAACGATAATAATTATACTAATAGTAAAGTTTGACGTGGCACGATTTTTTTTTATAATGAAATCTGATAGGTATTGGCAATGGACTGTAAATAAATGATTCAGTGGTTGCTCCAGATGAGAGCATGAATGAAAACGGTAGCGTAAAAACATTATTTTTGTAGTTTAAAAAATAATAAAAATAGAAGTGAAAACGATGGTTAGGATTGAGAGATCTCCTGTACACGAAAATTTTGATAACATTGGATTAACCACAATTGTCAGAAAAAAAATAGGATCACTATGCAGCATTCCATTGGTCTTTCCAAATCAACAGTTGATTTGATTTCTCAAATGATTTAAAAAATCAAAGGGGGAAAACATGACACACGAGTATTTTCATATTTTATATTTTCTAAATTCTTTTTTTTTTAAATTCTATAGTAAATTTTAAAACAGAAAAATTTACTATTTATAATTTTTCTATTAAAATTTTCAAAAAACAATAAAATTCTTTTTAAAGTCAAAAAAATATTTTTTTGTATTTTATTATATGATATACAATATTGTAATAGTTTTTTTTACAAATTTTATTAAAAAAATTAATGTGGATAATTTTTAAAATATGAATTTTTGATGGGAGAAATAAAATTTTGAAAAATAAAATGTAAAAATTAAATTCAATGTCTGTATTCGCTTTCCACACGGCTTCACCTTCAAATTAATGACAGTCAACTTAATTACCAACTACATGGTTGTAGGTTACATCCTTAAATTATACTACCAAACTTACTTAAATGCTATAATTTATGGTGTGTTTATTGTAAGAAATTTTTGAAAACATATGTGACAAAAAAAAAATATTAAACTTAAATTTATAATTTTTTGTGAATAAATTTTCTTTTTATTACATTTTTCCACAAAAAACTCTTGCAACAAACAGAGCCTTGATGTCCGTTTTCAAAATATTAGCAAATTATTTGCTTCATATCCTTAATCCATATATGGGGAGGTAGCTGTTTAGTGTGTGTGCTTTTTTCCATTAGATAATATAAACAAATGAACAAATAGTCTTTCCAAGCACTTTTTTTTTTGCCCTTTTTATATTTTTAATTCCATTGGCTATATCGCAATACGAATATTTGTTGAAACGATGTCATTTCCGAATCTAGTACATCATTTTTTATTTATTGAAAAATTTATTTGTCCACTTGGATTATTAGATATTTCTTTTTTTAAGAGTATTCACACTATCCTTTTTATTTTATTTTTAAATTTATTTTTCTAGAAATTTGTTTTTTCTAGAAAATAAAAATGGATCACAGTATATTTTCTAAAAAATTATTTATTTTATTTTGATGCAAAAATTTTTTTATTTTATTTTTTTTATTTGAAAAATTAAATGGGAGAAAGACCTTATTTTTAAAACACTAGTATGAATGCTCTTAGGCATTGTTTGGTTTAGTCGAACTTCCATGATGATAAATTGCTTTCAAAACTTGCTTAATGGAACCCGATTCTAGTTGTTATCGTTTAAAAACTAATCATTCTGGATTTGAAAGATATGGTCATAATATGGTGGGACCCACAATTGATTGGATTGTATACTTTCAATCTCTATATTATAATACTCCATTTCGTACAAAAATAATAAGTCCACTTTTCTTTATCGTACGTCCATAGATAATTCAACTTTTCTATTTTTGATATGTAATTGGTACCAAAATGAATAAATTTTCATTTTTGTCCCCTTATTATTACAAGTGAATTAAATAAGACCAAATAAATAAGGACAAATTAGATAATATATACTCTATTCAAATTTTGAAAAGATATATTTTGAATTATTCCTAAAATTATTTGTCCGTCGTATTATTTATGTACATCTTAAATATTTTAAATAAGATAGAACTACACTAAAGGTCCCATTGGTATTAATTATTTCTACTTATTCCCTACTATTTTCAATTGTATAGTTTTCACTAACTAATTTAATAAGTACCACACTTGGTGTTAGGGGCATTTATTTATCCCACAAATCTGCAGATCGATCAGTAATTGGCCCGCATTTCACTTGTAACTTTTCTTGCACTTGACCCACAATTCACAGTGGGACGGGGCAAGGCTAGGCATAAGACCTAGAACCACAAATCTATCCCATATACCCGTACTAGTAGAAACATTTGAATACTAGCCTTGTAAGTCGATTGATCATCTTCTTCTCCACATTTGAATTATAGTCATTTCAAAATATAGACATTACATATTTTTCCTCTCATGACTACGAGGGCAATCAACTGATCTATTCCTGTAGGGCCCACACTTGCACCCGTATACATGCAGGATGGGACAAGACGGATACCGGCCATATATTTTCCCTCTCACGATTCCTAGGGCAGAACTAACCTTGACCTGTAGGGCTCGCGCCTGTACCCATATACATACAGGGCGGGATGGGGTTGGTATGGGTCCTAAACCTTTCATTTCAAGCCAACAGACCCTTTGATCCGGGTGGAAGGTAGGTGAGTCAACCTGTCGGACCTAATGAACACCTCTACTTGGTGTGACTCATATAAAAGTGAATTGGGACTTTTGACTCCAATTTGCAATATTTCCAATCAATAATAGGATGATGGAGAGAAAATGGGGAAGGTATGGATTTGATCCGTTCGGTATATTTGCCTTGAGCCTGGAAGTCAGGGAAAGTGTAGGACTCATACTCTATCGATACCCAAAGCTATGTGGGTATAGGTTCATGACGGGTCTAAGTGTATGTCAGATGACTACCTAGAAATAGTCAATTGACAGCCAATGCGGGTCGCTTTCACGGGTATGGCTTATAGACCTGGAACCTATCTATACCCTATGGGCATGGAACGTGTACAACGTCTTATGCGGGCAGGTACAAGTTGGACAGCCGGTTTGGGTCGGGCAGATAGACCTGCTGGGTTGCGCATAAATTTCTCTCCTCTAAAAATAAGTACGAATGCTGCAGTATTTTCAATATTGAGGTATTAAGTTATACAAATGAAACAAGAAGCACCAAATTGAAACTTTGTTAATACTGCATGAACCATTGCTATAAGTTTATCTTTTAATATTTAAAATATTTAATACTAACGGAGGTCACTATAAAAGATGCCCACTCTGAGTTGAACCAAATACTGTAAACAATGGGTTCATTTCCTAAAGAAAACTCATCCATGGAAGGAGAACAAGAAGTGATTAACACTAATCAAACGATAAAAAAAGAGAGAGCTCAATGGATTCTAAATTATCCCGAACCACCGACCCTTTTAAAAGAACTCACCAACACAATAAAAGAGTCAATTTACCCTCGCAGAAGTTTAACAATGCCATCTTCATCGGCCCCTCCTTCGGAAAGAACTCAGTTGAAATTCACATTTTCGATCTTGAAGGGACTGTTTCCGATCCTTATCCTGGGAAAGAATTACAACCTGTCGAAATTCAAGAAGGATTTAATGGCGGGTCTAACGCTAGCAAGTCTCAGCATTCCTCAGGTGAACTTTTCATAGTGAATGACATTTTTGTGATTTTTCCCCTTTTTTCTAAAATTTATTTGAGCAAATTTTGTCTGATTATGAAATGTTTGTGTCGCAGAGCATTGGGTATGCTAGTTTAGCCAAACTTGATCCCCAGTATGGTTTGTGTAAGTCATTAAAAATTAAAATAACTGTCACTGTCACATCATTCTGGTGCTTTTGTTGTATATTGATTAAAATTTTGTGCAAATTTAATTTTAAAACAGATACAAGCGTGGTTCCGCCTTTGATTTATGCTCTGATGGGGAGTTCGAGAGAGATAGCTATTGGTCCCGTAGCCGTGGTTTCGTTGTTGATAGCTTCTATGATTCAAGATATAGAGGATCCCATAGCCAATCCCATTGCTTATAGAAAACTAGTTTTTACAGTAACTTTCTTTGCTGGAGCTTTTCAAGCTGCATTTGGTTTATTTAGGTCCTCTCCTTTTCTCAAATCATTTTTGTAAATGTTAGTTCTTTTTATTATTTTGTAAAAATATTTTAATTCAGTATTTTTACCAATGATAAATTAAATACTGATTTAAAGTTCGTAAAATAAAGTAATTGAAAGTCATAGCAAGCCAAGTTTTGGCCATCCCAAAAGGAAGTAAATCTTTTGACTTACCTGCATTACGTATTGGGGTCCGTGGGGTCCAATACTTTTACAAATTTCCAAATAATTATCTCAATTTTAAATTGTTCATTGAGATTAAATAAATATTTATTTGAGATATATTTCAAATTAAAAATATGGTGGCACTATGCCATCCATGAGTGGAGCAACCACGATTAACTTGTTGTCCCTTTAGTAAAATAAAAGTTTCATGATGAATTGATGCTTTATAAGTATAATATTGTAGAGCCTCTGGAGTAAAAGATTGATGCTCTCAAGTTTAGCCAAATGTATTGATCAATTCCAGATATAAAAAAAGTGATGCAAATGGGAAATATTTTTAAAAATTTGTATTTTTAATGTATTATTGGAAATAAACTAATATTTTGTTAAGTTATTTTTCTGATTAAAAGTATGAACCTGATGGAGTAAGTCCAAGATGGCTGACCAGATTGCAAATTCTTTATTAACATACCCATATGACTTAAAGGGTATATAATAAAACCCTCTCACATATCAAGGGTAACAAATAAATATACTTATGCCTAGCCATATATATTGAGATTTAATTTTTGGCTTCAGCCAAGAGGAAGTGAATTTATTTATGATAATCACCACTTTCGCATAATTGACACTAGAAATAAAAACGATGACTCTCAAGGACCCCTATGAAGAGCTTTGCTACATTACTTGGTGTGAATGGTAGAATGTGAGCTGTTGTAGATGGTGGCATGATAATAGGTGCAAGCCCTTAGCTTAAATATGGCATTTGTTTAGAATATTAGAGTTACCCCTTACATATGAGTTTTAGTCAATATTGAGGGAGAGACAAAATTATTGCCTCCTTATTATTGTGGAGCGAAAATAACTTGGAAGTGTGATTATATAATACCCAGATTTTGTTGCTCTATATTATTCATCGATTTTTAGAAAAAAATAGAAATGACTGAACAAAGTGAATAAATGACTTAACTATATTATGGCTTAACTGTATTAAGTATATGAAGTATAAAATTAGAGCTGCTGGCAAGCCTTTACATTAATATTTAGAGTTGTATATTTAATAATTATAAAGTACAAAATATGCCCAGAGATTGATGTTTCCGAATCTTATTGTATAACAAGATCAAATCTGAGTATCCTTCACTTCTAGAGATGCCTGCATTGAGTAAGTACTCAGCTTCTATATATTGGCATGATAACTCTTACACAAGTTCGTTAGAAAATAAATTGTTCATCTGTGTACAGGGATGATGCATACAAAAGTTTCTAAAAATGTGGAATTTATCATTTGGTTGCAATATACTTCTCTCAACCAGAGGAGAACAATATCTTTTTGCTAATGAACAGGGAATGTTTCAGAATGTATTCATATGAGATTATATTGATTACTGTTACAGATAAAAAAAATGAAAGATTTATATCAAGTGGTGCATTGCAAAAGTTTTATACACTAACAATAAATGTGATGATTCTTACAAATATTGCTTGGGATAATATATTACAAGATCTGTGTAATGCCTGTGGATATAAAGATATTGTGACATAACAAATTTGATTGTTTGATAAGAAGAAGGAAAGAAAAGCTAGAAATAAATGAAAAAGAAAAAGGGGCCATAAAAGAAAAGCGAGACCTGGAGGTAAGTTGACAATACCATGAATCCTCATTTCCGCCATCAAAGACACGACTCGATGGGTGTTAAAACTTTGCATAAAAGATTGTATGATTCTATTTAAATCATGGGCAAGACAATTGATCACTGCTTATTGATTAATGTATCTTTGTGAATTGTTCAGAGATCTTTGGTAAATTCCTAGCAGTTGAAGATATTGATGGAGCTCTCAAACGACAATCGTTCAGATAAGTAATTAATGATCTAGAGTTATCCAGTTATCATTCAAATAAGAGGAAGATAACATTTTGAATAATGCTTGATCAGTGAAAGGGAAGTATTATAAAATATTCATTGATATGACATGTTACTGTGGCTGATGTAAGTATGGAGCCCAATCATTAAATGCAAATACTATATGCTATGCAATTCCTCTCAAAAAGTGGGAATGGATCTAACTTTATTTTACAGGTTGTACTATGTTGTAATTTCTATCGCTTTATATAAATAAAAGCATACACCGGTATTAGTTCTGTGGATCGGACCCAAGTTAAACTTATTTTAACTTGAGTCTGAACCACGTAAAATTTTGATCTCCTATTTTACTTTCCTGTGGATTATTATATTTACTTTTTAGAATGATTCATAATAAACACCTTTTAATCATGGAATAAAGTTTTTGCTCCAAAAATATATCCCCACGCATAGGCCGGCGAAATATCAATAGAAATTTTTTAAAAAATTATTTCGTCCTAAGAGAGTGCCTATATATATATATATATATATAATAACTTAAGTGAATTCGGTATATATATAACTTAAATGAATTCGGACATATCTTGACCATAAATGATGGGTCTGCTGATCATAAATGATGGGTCCGATGGGTCTGCGGACCATAAATGATGGGTCTACTGACCATAAATGATGGGTCCGCCGACTATAAATGATGGGTCTACCGACCATAAATGATAGGTCCGCCGCTGCGCTCATGGCTCACATATACGAGCATCAATCCTCCAATTGAAAACCATTCACTATTTTATAGCCTGACTCTACTTGATCCATATCCAATCACTCGATCTAACTTGATCATACGGAAATATTACGCCTAGGTGCCATTAATTTAAACATAAAATATTTTATGCTCAAAGAAAAATTTTGAAAAGCTACACGATTAATATCACAAGTAGTTTTAGTTACATTGATTTATTACAACCGAATATCTCGACCATAGCAAACTTGTTCGTAATTATTGGCCCTCACCATTATTTTTATTATTAATTCCTGAGCAAGAAGCCATGTCTAAAAGATAACAAGACGCCTAAAACACCCAATGCACGGTTTATAGATTACATAGAAATAAAAATTTTCAAAGGAAAGTAACAACATTTCCATCGGCCGATACTTTAATTAATCAATCATCTTCTTCATTTTCCAAGCTCCTACTAATTGTGCTTTCTCGACCTTTTCGTGCCACAGGCACACACACGAGATCGTGGGCCCTTGGAGCGGTCAATCCAGGCCGTTCATTCATATCAACTACCCTATTAACGCCATCCAACTTTTCCCCATGCCTATTCACCATTTTCCACTCGAAGCACTGGATCATTCCTGCTAAAACAATAGGCAACTCTTGCATAGCCAAAGAAATGCCGGGACAACCCCTCCTCCCGGTACCAAAAGGTAATAGCTCAAAATGCTGGCCCTTTATATCGATAAGGCTCTTTGGGTCACCATCGTTAGGGCCCAAGAATCTCTCTGGCCTAAAGGCTAAAGGGCTTTCCCAATATTTGGGGTTTCGCCCAATAGACCATACATTGACGAATAATAAGGCATTGGCTTCTATATGGTAACCACTGATGATGCAATCTTGCATGGATTCTCTTGAGATCATCGGGACGGGAGGGTGAAGGCGAAATGTTTCTTTTATTATAGCTTGGATGTACAGCAGATCCGGACCGTCCGATTCGGATACAAGTCGGTTTTCCCCCACGATACGATCAATCTCCTCTTGGGCTCTTGTTAACACTTCCGGGTTGTTGATAAGCTCCGCTAATGCCCACTCAATGGCGATCGCTGTCGTGTCAGTTGCTGCAACGAAAAAATCCTTAAAAAAGAGAGAGAGTTAGAAAATTTTAAAATTTTCATCTATTGTATCCAAAATAATATTAAGGAAAAGTGACTAAGTTCTCAGAAAATAGAATCTCTAATTCTTTAGGTAAGATCATGAGTGTATGTATTTTATAATCTCTAATTCTTTAGGTAAGATCATGAGAAACTATGTGATTGTATCTATAAGGGGGACGGAGGTTTATGAATATAAAATTTATTGGGATTAAAACTGTGTAAATAATATTTACAGTAAAAATTTAACATTGAAATTACAAATAAAAATTTTATGCTAAAAATTTTCAAACTAAAAGTTATTGAGAGGGAGAGCCTGCAGATCCTCTAGCAAACTCATAGATAACTCTCCGTCTATGCATATCTAAGTATAGTAAATTAATGCATTTTCTATCTACATTAGTGCAGTTTCTTTATGTGACGTGTATTCATTGATAAATGCGGAGATCACCGTATATGAAATTGTTATCTATGCATGTCCGTTGGTCTAAAATAAAAAATTCATACATTGTCAATGAAAATTAAATTCATAATATATACTAACCAAAACCAAGGTCTTGATATGGTCTCTAGTTAATTTCATCTCCGAATCTTTATCTTCCATGACATCAAACAACATATCAAGAAAATCCTTCACACCTTCATCACCCTTTAACATTTCTCCATCTC
>MKEJ01026461.1:0-11458 GCA_001753735.1 Embelia ribes
TATATATATATATAAATACATTAATCAAACAAGTCCGAACCCTTGACGAGCCAAGTCGGGGGTTATTCAAATTCGGCTCGTTTATCTAACGAACCCTATTTTATTATTCATGATCGACCTATTTATTAAATCAACGGAATTGAACCGAATTCAAATTTGTTCATGGACTATTAGAATCATTTGCATCGTAATCACACTTTTTATGAGTAGTGTGGATGGTTCACGTCTCCTTTTAAGGAAGGAAATAGATGACGGATTTAAGGGACGGTGGAAAATGGATCTTTGGCAGTCTATGTTAAGGACATCTTGCCAACCGTTGATCAAAAACTAATAAATTAGATTAAAATATTTATAATTTAGACTATTTTTCTTTATTTTACTAACTGATATACTTATGTTTTAGATAAATTACACAAAAACTCCTAAGAAATATGCCAGCCATTCTCCTTTATAATAGGTTTTATGCAATGAGTCAAAAAGAACAATAGCTAATAATGGCATTCACACCGATATATTTTATTTTATTTTTTAAAAATTTGCTTTCTAAAAATTCATTTATCATAAAAAATAGAAATGAGTCACACCAAAATTTCCGAAAAGTTATTTCTATATATCAAAAATAATAATATACAAAAATATTAAATTATGAAAAATATGTTTCCAATATATTGTTTTATTTTGGTGAAAAAAAAATATTTTTTTGATATATAAATTATGAATAATAATTTTCTCAATAGATAAAATTATTATAACATTTCCAAAAAATTTATGAAAATAAAAATATTGTTGCAGGAGATTTCGGATCGCAATTTCTCATTTGAGAAATTAAATGGGAGAGAAACTCCCTTTAATGCTCAAATAGGTTATTGACGTGGATCGCGAAATATCTGACCTTGTTTCCATGAAACAGAGTAGTGTGTAAAACCTGCAAAAACTATATGTAACTAGCATTTGTAATTTTTGGTATTTAAATATGTTTTAAATATGTCGAAGCTTTCAGAAATAAACGTTTTAGCAGACCATAGCATTAGGAAAAGTTGAACTAAGCAAATAACTAAAAAGATTATCGAGAACACAAATAAAAACTTCGGACTAACTATGAGCATATTTATTTATTATTATTTTAGAATTTCTATCGTTTTCTGAAATAAATATGCGGTGAAACACTTTTTCACTACTAGCTCAAAATCATCATAAGATATTCTAAACTAGTATTATGATAACTTTAGTAGAAAAGTGATTCATTACTCGTTCTCTGGCAAAATATTTCCTTCTTTGAACAATCTGGTGAATTTTTTGTACTTTCTTTTAGTTAAAAGGTCACTTTCTTTTCTCGAGTCAATAAATCAACTAGTTTGATCAAGTTTAATCATTTTTTAATTTTTTCTTTTTTTATTTCAGACAAGCAAATGGTGTTGAAAATAAGAAATGCTATCTAAATAACAATTATATGTTCTTAAAATCTAGTGGTGCATAGAGTTGGCAGCGATACACGAGTTCAGCTCGAATTAGCACAACTTGAGTTCAAGCTTGACTCAAAGTTAATTTCTAAGTCCAGAATCGAAATCAAATCGGTTTAAAATATTTAACACTCAAACTCAACTCAAACTCATCTCAAAATTTTTCTTTTCCTTATCTATATATAAACACACACACACACACACACATATATATATTTACTCAAATTATTTATTTTAATACTAAAAATCGAATTTAATATAAAAATATATTCAAGTTGACTTATTTGCTACTCGATTCCAGCTTTTCGGTAAAGTTTTTGTCCACCCCCTACTGGTGCAAGATGCATTTCCAATTTATTTGGCAAATGGCAAAATGAATTAAACAAAAATGACAAGCAATGCACTATCAATCGCCTTTACAGCCAATAATTTTATCTTATCACTATACCATTTTCTCCATATAATGAACAGTAGTTAGTCACTAGACAAATTCTTGATCGGTGGGGATTTTAAATTATAATAATTTAATATTTAAATATAAAAAATGTAAATTTTATATTTTTGTTATGTCTAAATATTAAATTGTTATATTTTAAAGTCTTATAAAATAGCATAATGTCGAATTATTTGTAAATGGGAGGAGTATTAGATAGTAGCAATAGCAATCTCATCGATCTGACCAATAATAGTTACCTAAGGTAGTAACAATAGCAAGCTCGACAGTTTGATGAGTAACAATAACAAAAGTTAGCGGGAAAACTATTTGGTTTGGTTTCAAATGCCATATTAAATAATAACCCATCACATACGATTAATGAGTCTAAAAAATAAAAAAGAGAGTTGCGCATTATATAACATAAATATTTAGTTTACTCTTTACTATAAAAGTATCGGAATGTCTTACATATTTTTCTTCCTATTATACCCTCCTACCTTACTCTCCTATTAAATTATTAAAACATAAAAAATACATAAAATCCTTCCCACGAACAAATTAACAAAATACAGTTGAAAAATTGCAGGCAATTCTATTTCTCAAATTAATTAAATCCACAATCATTATCGTGATAGTGTGAAGAAAAACAATGCGAGACGCAGAAGGAAAAAAAGAGATATTGGCATAAATTTTGAGCCGTTATTGAAGGGAGAAATAATGTAAACAACTACAAAAACAAATGATATTTTTGCTCTCAAGAAAAACTTTTTTGAACACATATGAAATTTATGAAAAGATGAAAGGGTATTGCTAGTGAGGTTATTCGTTGCTCTTTATGGTTAGTTAATAATGTTTTGATAAATATTCTTGTGGATTTGCATAACACTAATTGTCACTAAGCATTTTGTGATTTTTTTATAACTGCCTATATGCAGGATTCATATATCAATTGTGGATTTAGCATAGAAATATTGCAAAGCTTGTAAGAAATAGAGGGAATGGAAAAAGATGATTGAATGAGCGATTGAAAAAATCAAATAACATATGATAGGATAAGTATTTTAGTAGGTGGACTTAGCCCTAATCTCTTTTTTATCGTGTGTCGTTTAGACTTACTTGTTTGTTATACTTTTCAAATCTTTTCACAATTCTGAATTTATCTCTAAAAACCAAGAAAAGAAAACAATAATCTGTACATTTATAACTCTGGATTTGTCAAGATATTGACGCAAAAACACAATCCAATTGTTCTCACCAAATCAATTGAATGCAAAGTTAGACACAGTCTTCTTAACCATGTGAATGGTTTCTTCTCAGCCTTTAATTTAGTTAATAATCTTTCTTAACAAATTGTGGTTTGTTCTTCAGGTTATGAAATATGGATAGCTTTTCACAAAACAGTAAGTTCGGGGACTCGCAACGATTTAGAAGGTTTGAGTTGTTTTGCTTCTAACCTGCTTAATAGTACTATTGCAACTTTATGTTGGATTTTCTAAACCAAAAAGACGAGTTTGTTTTCTACTAAGTAGCTATCAATACTAATGTCTTTTGTATTGTAATTTTTGTGAATAAAGTATATGCTCGGTATCAAAAAATCTTCTTAATTTCAAATGTGAATAAAGTATATTTTCAATCTATGTTGCTTATGTCAGTAAATATATGCTCTGTATCAAAGTGTTTTCCCTTTTGTTTTTTATGAATCAAGCGTTTGGAATCCGTCTTGTGGTGTATCTACTGTGCTTTATTTGTATCTTATAATTTTTCTTTATGCATACAAGTTTTACAAACATGTGAGGTGATCTTCATTATTGTATGCTCCGTTTATTTTCTTTCATTGGTTGAACTTCTGAGGCCTGAGTATCAATCTACATAATATCAATTGGCCTAAACTTCATCTCAAAAATTGTCAAACAAGATTATTTCAATATCATTGATAAGAAGAACCCAAGAGACTCGATTATCACTTTACATAGATGATTATTCAATGAAATTAAAGTTTTGACTCTGATACATGACTTGAATTCTTATCTTGTGTACCTTATAAAATGATGTCACCGAAATCAACCAAATTTCCTATTTTGGCTGTAAAGTTCTTAATTCGCTTCTAGATTTCCAGTCCGAGCTATGGGGTCTTCCACCATTTGAAGATTTTATGCAATATGCATATAATTTCAGTACATTTTAATGGATTTGAATTGGATGTACTTCTCTTATTTTGATCAGTCTTCTAGATTGATTTTTTAAGGGGTTGGTAATGTGCTGCCTGCCTATGGAACCCTTTCGTTTTAAGGGTGGGTATAACAATGGACTTTTATGCCATTATGGATACAAAACATTTTTCCTTTGTTTCATTTTTCCGATTTGAATGCAAGACATCACAAAGTCATCATATTAGCATTTTATGATTATAGGTCTTAGCGTACAGTGCAAATAATGTTAAGTAAATTAATGAATATCAATAGAATCCGAATGGGAAGAATTAGTGCACATGTACAAAGGGCATATTCCGGGCAATACATCTCATAGCTCATTTGAAAAAAAAAAAAAAAGATAACTAAAGCTCTCGACAGGAGGGAACAAGCTTACAAAGAATTTGGACTATTTCAAGTGAGCATCCATAATGCCTGCTGGATCTCGAAGTGATCCGAATGATTGATCTCTTAGGTTCAAACATTCTTGTTAAGCTTTGGTTTTTTGTATATGAGCTAATTGGAAACGTTGAAACTACCATTTTGGTTGCTACACTTGATATTTATATGAATATAATGTTGAATCTCTCTTCATGTATATATATTACTATAATGCACATTATTTCAGCATAAAAGGACCATTGAGAGAGAATCATGGATGGTTTAAGGGTTTGTTGAATTTCTTATTCTCATTTTTAAGTACAAAGTGGTTTATTCTTTTACTTTGTGTTGAATTTCTGAAGGAGGATAAAATTTTGTTCTTCAAACTCTGTGTAGCAAGTATATCCGCGGGTACGCATTCTATGCTATCGATATATATTATTCGCCTTCAGCAGCCTCTCAAGAATAATTTTGCATGAGATGTTAAAGAAAGCATCTGCAGAGCTGATGGACTCGACACAAGAAGTAGATAAGCCGAGGAAGTGAAAGGTGGTGGCAAATGGACGAGTTGCGTTTTATAAGAAGGTAGATACAAGTCATGAGTAAGGTTTCTGTCGTTACTTGTTTCTGGTGCTTATAGTTTACTTGTATATATATGGGTATGGGGAAAAGCAGGAAAATTGTAACATGAGAAACTTTTGCCTGTGCTGATGCACACTAAAGGTTGGGCCGCAACTCTTTGAGAAAATCTTTAAAAGATTGAAAGCGAAAATTTTTCCTGTGCTTATGTCTCTCACTCTTGAACGTAGAAGCACACACACGGGGATGGATGTGAACACGAACATAGAAACACATGCACAATATTTATCAAATTTGTTATGGTAATGACACAGTTTAGTGGGATTGCGTAATAGAAACATATTGTTGGATATGCCATCATGATCAACAGATTCTTTCAAGTATCTTAAATATCGAATATATATGTATATAAACCGTGTGAAGTTGCTGACACGTATATTGACCGAAGTCTCAACCATTGTTTTGCATAACAGAATGCAATATGTTTTCCCTCTTATTGCGGCTGTAATTGCGAAAGAGACCGTGTAAAGCCGTTGAAAATGATGTAATGGTGGAGCACACAAGTTTTTCGTTCCTACTCGTTTGTTACTTTTATATATTCAGTTCTGAAAAGTTCCGCGTTCTCTCATGTATAGATGTAGTATAGCACAAGCTTGAGTGGATATTTGTTTTTAATAGCTTATCTCTATAACAACTTATGGGGACAATGCAGTTCAAATTGATAGCATTTCGATAAACTAGATCTTACCAAACACTCATTCAGGATTGGACTTGAAACGGTGCTTGTATGGGGTCGCAAATTATACAGCTGTAAACGAAGTTTTCTGGCAATTTTTGGAACTCTCGAATATAATTTTGTAAAATCTGAGTTTGGGTTACTATCGGAATTCAGTTTTGAGTTTAGCATTCGCCATATTTTTCATTAAGAAAGCAAATTATTTTATTTTTTCAATTGATAAAGTTGTTCGGACCAACTTACAAATACGGACCTCATCGAATCTTATCCCAAATCTGGTTAAAAGCATCACACGCCTGAACCACCGAATTTACTCAAAACAAAACCTTTACGGTTTTGCCCCAACTGAGATTCAACATGAAAGATCAAAATTTACAATTCATAATTTTTCTACTTAAAAATTAGCTTGGATTGAAAATAATTTCCAAACTAGGACGTAGAACGTGGAAACTTGACATTAGCCCCTAAATTGAGTTTGTATTATTCCAAATATATATATATATATATATATTAATTATTGAAGATTGACCCCAAACACGGCAAATAGGGACAGGAGACCTAGAAATTTGAAGTTTCGAATAGCTTTTGGTCCATTTCTCTAACATCTATTACCCAAAAGCTTAGACAAATAATCTAAAATTAGTATTATAAATTGTTTGTTTGGCTTCGATTTAATGCATAGTTCTAGTGAAGACAAGCTACTTTGCCAGCTCCAACCGGTTCACACGGATCATATTAGAATCTTAATAGCATATATAATTATAGTGGAGTGTCTTCACCAACATAATCATATTAGAATATTAATAACACATTTTGTAATAGATTTAGAATGGTGTCGACACAATTGATCATATATAATAATGCATCGAACTAGCCACAGTTTCTGTGTACTAAACAATGGTTTCGAATATACCGAATTATCTTATGAAATTTGTTATATGCATTGAGGTTTCTAAATCACGGGATATATGAAATGTTAATATACTAATATGGTTTTTATTATAAAATACAAGAATGCCATTTTCTTGTGATGGCGTTTTTCGATAATTTAGTTTCATATTTACATAAATAAGTAGTATGATCATAAAATAGAATATTAGTACATGGTGATGGAGCAAAATTAACAATCCAATTAAATATATTTTTTAAAATTGCCTATGGTGCCCTTTAGCTCAATGGAGTAGAAGTATAGAAAATATGCAGCCTATGTTAGGGGAAGGTATGTATCTTATTCTAGACTTGTTCCTATGTAATTATATATAGGCTTTATTGTAAACCTTTTAATATGTGAATGAAAATCAATTATCTTTCTATTCATCATCATATATAGTATCAGAACCAAAAATGCATATTTATTTGATTATTTTTTTAAAAAAAAGAATTGTTATTGATTCAATCCGCCATGTGCACTTGGTATATTATAAAATGTTAATGAAGATGAGATTCGTATTTATGGAGGTAATTTTTTTAACTTAAATAAATACAATGTTTGTTATCGATAACCATTGTACTTAGTAAAATAAGGAGGGGAATAGATGCTAATTTCTTGGGGTGGTGAATTGGCGATCTCTAGGAAAAATAGTTAATTATGCGAAAGAAGTGTGCATAGGAATTTTAAGTGTTTGATATTTTTAATGTTCTATCGACTATAATATGTGTTTTATTTATTTTCTATTAAAGAAAAATGCGTATAGAGATTGGAGATGTCGCGTGCGACTTTAATGTAATCCTTTGGTCATCGTCTAATTGACGGAATTATTTAATGGTTTTTGACATTAAAAAATGTTAAGGAACACCTTTTGAAAAAATAAAAAATAAAAAGTCAGAAAATAATAAGCAAATTTAAAAAATGCTCCTTTATCTCGTTTTTTTTTTTTTTTTAAGAAATTCTGTGCAGCAACTCTGTAAAAGGGTTACCCTCAAATGCAACGCTGTAAAAAATGCTCTCTAAATTATTAAAATGACAAATTTTCAACATGTATACGAGTAATATAATCATAGATAAGGCAGATTAAATATATTCTTAGACCCTTGTTTGTAAGATTTAATTGCTTAATAAACCATGGGAGATATTTGATTCTTCAAAATCCTTAAGGCGCAAATTAAAAAAGATAAACAAGTTTTAATTTTCATACTTACAATGCGAGAAGAAAATATTTATCTATTTCTTTTTGCTAGCAAACAAATTCATAGTAATATTGAAGACTCATAAAAAACAACTTGCTCTACATAAATAGGGGTCTCCCACACCAAGGCATACAATGCATTATAATAGTACGTGCGTTGGAAAATGCTAATACAATTTTTTCTTCTTTTTTCCTATTAAAAGTTATACCTTAGTAGCGGATTTCTTAGTTATCTGATTTTATAGACTAAGATGACCTAAAAGTATTTCTAGTCTCGCGGTGTTGTGTTCACTCAATATGTTATTTTCAATCACATAAACTTATTGCATTTTACGTTACAGAATTTATGTGCATTTGTAAAAAATATGGTACATTGTGATAAGCAGTTTTAATAATATTGTAATGTCACAAATAGCTCTCAATTATTTGTTAATAACTCGATGAGTCACATTATTTTGAACTTAATTGAGGACTTAATTCATAATCTCAATTAGAAGAACAAGTCGATCTAGATTAGCACGTGCCTCAAGTCATTTACCCCCTAGTTTAAACATAATGTGAAGTGCCAGAGATTAATTTAATAGTATAACAACTCCTAATTTATATATATATATACACTTTCAAATAGAGAGCGGAATACGTAAGTATGGTCAATAGGTCATCTGGCTAACGCACGGCCTAACCCTGGTTCTGGAGTAGATTAGTAGAAAAATTAAGCACAAATTACATTTTGCCCCATGAGGTTTCTGATAATGTCAGAATACCCCCTATGGTATCTGATATTTCACTATCCCCCCGTGAGGTATGTATTTCATTGCCCATCCCCCCAAAGTTTTAGGGGCAAAGTGAAAATCAACATTATGGCTATAAATAACTCATTAAATTTCCAAATTACCCTTTATGTAGCGCCTGTTTTCTAATTTTTTAATTACTTTAAAAAATAGATTGTATAATTACATATATAAAAAATATTCTCCTTAAAAAATGATAGTATTTCTCTAATTTTTACAATTATTAGCTTCAAAATTAATAAATAAGATAATAAAATGAAGGGTAAAATGGTATTTTTCCATGCAAGCCAAACTTGTATTTTGACATGGGGGCAAAATGTAATTGCAAATACTTGAGGGGTAATCTAAAATATTCAAAAACCTTATGGGGCAAAGTGTAATTTATCCAAAAATTGAAAGCAAAGGCAAGAGAAGGATTTGAAAATAAAGATTTAAAAATAAAGAGTAAGTATTTAATAAAATCACATCTCAATGTCAAGTATTTTGTCAACATAATAAAATCACATCTCAATGTCCTATCGTTGAAATTTGGATCGTTAATCTTTTATGCATGAAATGCTACGCGGGCCCTCCAATGCCTCCAAAGGTACATGTTTGAAATAATGTGATAATATATTAGTGAGTCTAATAATCTAAAAAATTGTTTCGGAAATGAGAATATCTCAAAAATATTTAGTTTATGCAGAGTTCAGCCTAACAAGCTAGGAGGTGTAGCTCCAAATGCGGCACATGTGAATCGATCAATCGACCACTAAGCCGACTCGTTGGAATTAAAAAATAGATTGTATAATTACATATATAAAAAAATATTCTCCTTAAAATGTGATGGTATTTCTCTAATTTTTACAATTATTAGCTTCAAAATTAATAAAATAAGATAACAAAATGAAGGTTAAAGTGATCTTTTTCCATGCAAGCCAAACTTGTATTTTGACTTAGGAGAAAAATGTAATTTCAAATACTTGATGGGGTAATTTAAAATATTCAAAAACCTTATGGGGAAAAGTGTAATTTATGCAAAAATTAAAAGCAAAGGCAAGAGAAGGTTTGAAAATAAAGAGTATGGATTTTATCAATATAATAAAATGAAATCTGATTGTCCTATAGTTGAAATTCAGACCATTAATCTTTTATACATGGGATGTTACGCGGGCCCTCCAATGCCTCCAAAGGTACATGTATGGAATGATGTAATAATAATCCAAAAAAGTGTTTCGGAAAAAAGAATATCTCAAAAATATTTAGTTCATGCAGTGTAAATCTGTTTCGAGTTTTGAAAAAATATATAAATATATGTTTTAATATATTCATATTTTAAAATATTTAATCTTTTATCATCATCATTATTAAGCATTTTGTTTTTAGTAACTTGAAATGAAAAACATTTTTAGCAAACATTATTATTATTTTTATTACTATTAATTTTTTTAAAAAAATCCACTTATAAATAGTGTTAATTAATCCGCCGAAGGGGTCATGCCATCCGTGATAGTATTAATAAATTTAGTCGATAATACGATAGCACAACACAGGAAGATTGAAAATCACAACATAATGCTTACCTAGATATTTATACTACAATGATACGATAGCATTGTGTTGAAAGATCAAAAACATCGTGATGTTTCTTACTTCTATATATTTTGACAACACAATTCTTTATATAGAATTTTCAAGTTGCTATTAATAATAAGATATATTTGTATATTTGGGGAGGCATCACTCGTGCAATTCAATGCCTCTTTAAAAAAGACTTGAAAAAAAAAATAGAAAAGGGGAACTTTGGAAATAGCATTTCCTCACAACATGGTGTCAGATCAGAATTAATATGGTCCAGCAAATAATTTGGTGAGTGAATATGGTGAAAAAAAAAAAAAGATAATAAATTGCGAAGCAGGATAAGTAAAAAAGAAAAGTTTAACTTTAAAGGAATTGGCGTTAGAAAAAAGTTAATAAATTGCGTTCTATAATATAAAGACTTTTCTGAGTAAAGTTGTGGAATAAGCATCGAAGATAAAATTTAAAATTTTATTAAGTTTCGGAGTATAAACTCATATACGGTGAATAGTGATGTACACATTGCGGATAGACGTATAGCATAAGCGCTTGTATACGAGGAAGTCACACAATTTATGCATAACTATCACTCATTCAGACACTGCTTGTATATGAATTAATACAATAAAAGTTCATGGATAAAAACGTTAAATAAATTGTGTAACAAGAATATTTAAAACTTGACCAAACAGAAGCATAAATTTGATAGCTAGCATTTGGTCAATTTTATGAATAAACTATTTCCAAAGAAAAAAAAAATAAAAAAAGGAATGGGTATGATTAAGACTAGACGGAAAAATGGCACCTGGTTTTTTTGGTCCTGGATATTGTTTCGCTTTGTTTTTAGGCTCTAAAATTAAAAATTGGCAACTCATAACTAAAACACTCCTCTAATTGTTGCGTTATATTATATTAATATTAAGTATATAATAGGATTTCATTCCGCTGTAAATGTTCTCACATTTTTTTCATAGTGGTAGTAGACAGACAAATATGTACCTTGCACGTGAATTTACAAAATTGCAATTTAACAAAAACATTGCATGTTAATTTAAGGGTGAAAAAAACAAAATTCAAATAAATTTTTTAAAAAAATAAGGATTGTAATTATCATCGATTGGAATACAAGATGGACATAAGTGAATGACTGGAATAAAATAAATCACCATGCATATTTTTAGTATCATATTGTATTTTTAACTG
>MKEJ01026466.1:0-10684 GCA_001753735.1 Embelia ribes
TTGAAACAAAAAGAACACACACACACACACACACAAAAGAAGAAAAAGTTTGGAATATTCTGTGTTCTTTGGCAGAGGATTTCATGGAAGAACTAATGCCAAATCTGAAAACGCTTTTTTATTTTCACATAAGGGTTTGTTTTTGCGGTAGTTTTTAAGCAAATAAAATCATATTATTTTTTATTATAAAATAAAATGGATACATTCAATAATTTTCAATTTATTTAGGTTAATATAATAAATACGCTCAATTTAAAAGCTGGACAACGAAACATTTGCCAAATTTTTAAGTAAAAAAAAAAAAAAATTTAACCTTTAAACCACAATTAAACAAGCTCATAGTCTTAGGATCGAAGTTTAACTCCGTGTTATGGTCCTTAGTTCCTATTATCATAATTATAAAAAGTTCACTATATTTCTTACATTCTCTGTGTTCTTTTTCAAGTGTTCATTTAGATTTGGGCACATTAACAAAGTTAGTGATTAGTAAATATAAGTTGGACTAAAGTGTCCAATGGAAAACTAACTCTCATACACCAATTGTCTCTTTTATTAATATAAGTACAACTTCGGTAATTTGCCAACTTTGAATAATGAAATTGTGAAAGAAACACTTATTTTTATAAAAAAAATAAAATATTCCGTTAGCAATACAATTAATAAAGAACAGAGGAAATAATTATAGTAAGATATCATAAAACTCTGGTTGTGACCCCTCCTATGATTTCTAAAATTACTCCACATTATGTTCACAAATTTTGGTCCCGCACACACAAAGTGGTGTGTGAATTATGGGGATGACATTTGGGCCGATTTAGTTATATCTTAAATTCCAATTTATTAGTTTTTGTGTTTGAAGATTAGAGAGAGTTTGACTGCTACTATTAAAAATTGGACTTGTTTACTATTTTAAACTAAAATAAACTAAAAAATTTAAGGTAGATGTATTCTATTTTTTTCGATTTATTTTTTTAATATCTGCAGAAAAAAACAACCATATGAACTAAATTAAAATCAAGTAGAAAATTCTATTATGGTTTAATTATTTGTTCTCTTCGATAAGGTTAGTTTTAGCTCCTTGGGTTTTTCATCTAGTGCTAGTACAAGCTTATGTTATTTTCATGGTAGTTGCATTTGCATAGTTAGGTTGGTTTTTCTCCAAATAACTTAAAAAGACTGAGTCTCCTATGGTTTTGGTTGTTTTTATATGTATTCTGATTGGATTTTATGGGAAAAAACTAACTTAGAATTGCTTATATTCATCTTCTTAAACACTTTGGATTTTTGCTCAAACCAAACAAGGCATAGTGGTGCATAGTTCGTGCTTATAACATACATATGCTAGTTATCATGACTCAAGCGTCTATTTACCGACTGTTTGCCTTCTCTCATTTGCACGTTTATGGATAATTTGTTGGGTTTTTTTGTTCTTCGACCAGTGGTGTCTCATAATTAAAAAAAAAAAAATATTGAAAAAATTGATAAACTATATGTAATAGGCCACCCGATACCTAATTAGTTTTTTGTATCCGAGAGAAAAAAAAAAACTAATTAATTTTGGTGCAAATTAATTTGTGCAAAAGTAGTACATTTGATAACGTTTTTCTTACGCATCGACAAATATAAGCAACCCCCAAACCGGAATGAAAAAAATCCCCGGCTCGGTATACGTGATTAAAAAACCTTTTTTTTGGTATCTTTTTTCTTCTTCTCTGGAGTAACCAAAATATAATAATAAAATTATAAATGTATTTGCATTTTGTACCAAAAATTATTGGATTAGTTTGGTGTGTGATGTTGGCCTATCATTTGGATAGTTTAGTTTGAAAACAAATAAAATGGGTTCCATCTTGGGATTATTGGCCTTCTTCGGGAGGCCCACTTTAGAAAATAACCCCATGTAATTACACCAAGCAAAAACCATTTAATTACACATTTTAATATTTTTCCAACTTTTATTACGATTTTCGAACTTAGATCAATCATGATAAATGTCACACGTTCGTTCACTTGGACACAATGGTTACTTGAGACTAGGATTATTTAGACCCCTCCGGTCTACCAAGCATGAAAACGATAGGTTTACGAAATTGTGAATCTTGCAGGTACACATGTTGAGTAGGCAGTGGATTTGATAAAGGAAATTAAAATTTATACCCAATCCAACCTATGGTATCGGAGTCTAGACCAGATGTGATGGCTGTCGCATATTTTCATATTATCGGTCCCAGTCGGTTAATTGGCGGGTTGTGGGTCAGGTCACGATACAAATGATTCCGATAGATAGGGATGGAAATGATTCGAGCTGTTCATGAATAAACTCGAGCTTGGTTCATTAAAGGCTTGACTTTGACTTTGACTCTTTCATTTAATAAATAAACAAAGTATGAACAATAAAATATAGCTCGTTAAATAAACGAGCCGATTCTGAATAACTCATGGCTCGGCTCGTGAATGACTCGGGCTCTTTCGATCATGTATTTGTATGCATATATTTCAAATTAAATGTGTTAATTTACATGCATGAACATATATCGTTCAAAGCGGCTCTAATGAATTAAGAGAAATTCGTGAGTTATTCATCTTTTAAAATGATTTTACCTCTTCATATTTTTAAGATATAGTTTAAAAAATAATACAATATCGTATTTATTTAATATATCTGTTAGTACATGATTGTTAGTCGACGATTTATGATATTTGTTTTAATATTTAATAAATAAATAAAAATTAATATCAATCAATTTAAAACAACTGGAATGTTCATGAATAATTTTGGGTTTGCGGAACTTTCACAAAAAAATTAGGACTCATTTGGTAATATCTAAACAAATTATTCGAGTCTAAACGGATCCGACCCGAACAACGAGTTCGCGCCATTGCAAGCGACTACAAGACACGCGCTTCTCAGCACAATAAAAGCATTCGCGATCACTTTCTTTCCCCTCTCTCACACTCCCTCCCTCCCTCCCTCTCTCTCTCTCTCTTCTTGAAATCTCGCCAGCGCCATGACAGACGGCCACCAGTTCAACAACATCTCCCTCGGCGGCCGCGGCGGCACTGTCAGTCTCTCTCTCTTTCTCTCTCTGTCTATTAACTCTCTACGTTTTCTTGTCGATTTCGAAGTATCGTTGGTTATTTCGTGGTGATTTTTAAGTTGTTTTGTTTTCCACCTTGGGCATTTCATGTTTACGAAACCCTAACCCTAAATATCTGTCTCTGTCTCTCTCTTTCTCTATTTTGTAATAATTGCAGACGAAACCCTAACGTCATTTCTACTAATGTATCTATTGTCATGCCCTATATTTTAATTCATGTAGCTCAAACTCTAAAATAGAAGCTAAAATACGGGGAATGGCCGTATTACACACCCTTATATGAAATTGCATTGGGAATGAACGGTTGTCCCATAATTCAAGATAATCGCGGTAGCAATAATAGGGAAATCAATAGTATTAGATACACTTTTGGAGGTATCCCTGAAATTTTTTCATAATTTAGGATAGAGGCCCTATATAGGGTGACGGGTAGGTGTGCCTAGTAATTGCGTCCGAAACCCTAATTTTGGCTAATCATTGGAAATTAAAATAAAATTTCTTTTCTTCACTTTTTCAGGTAAATTGAATAGTTTTCCCACTTGAGTCGATGAATTTTTTGAGATTTGGAGAAAAATGTGAGGGTTGTCGATATTTTCCTCTCCTTTTGTTTTTTTTTTGTGTGTGTGTACATGGTCATTTCATGTGACCTCAATCTTTTAGTATCTGATTTTTGGCTGTAAATATTAGAAGATTTTAGTTATTTTGTACTTCAAGAGTCCTTGGAATCATCCGTTTCTGGGTTATTTAACTTCTTTATGTTTTTACATGAACTTAATTGTTTCTAAGTTATGACCAGAAACCCTAACGTTCAACCGAAATTACATAAATCAAGTTTCTAGAATTTGATTTCTTTCAATTCTAGAGTATTTTAGTGATTTTGGACCTCAACTGCTCTTAGAATCTTCAGTTTCTGGGTTACCTAGTTTCCATACTTTTTTAGTGGATGCAACAGTTCGTAAGATATGACAAGAAACCTTAAAATTCAACTGACAATACATAACACAATCACCTATATTTGATTTATTACTTTCAATTTAGAAGATTTTAGTGATTTTGGACCTCAACCTTACCCAGAGTCTTCGATTTCTGGTAAGTTAATCCTTTTAATTTTTTTACATGAATTAATCCACTTGTTAGTAACAGCTGAATCTTATGGTTCTTGATTTTCCCAGTGTTTGAGCTTTTCTTGCTAATAGTAGGGTTATATTCACTGTGCTTTCATACGTAGACGAGCATACTAGACTGTGTAAAATTTGATTCCTTTTGTTAATGCAGAACCCAGGGCAACTCAAGGTCCATTCGAGGGGTATATTGTGGAAAAAGCTCGGGGGTGGGAAAGCTGTGGAAGTTGATAAAGATGATGTTTTGGGCCTCACATGGATGAAGGTCCCCCGGACTAATCAACTTGGTGTGAGAACTAAGGATGGCCTCTACTACAAATTCTCTGGCTTCCGGGATCAGGTTTGTCGCCCCTTTATCTCTCTCTCTCTTATACACACACACACTAGATTTTAAATGTATGCTTATTATATTATCTGGCAAGCTTGAATGTTTTTCTCAAGTTATATGAATATTGGGGTTTCCTTTTGCAAAGGGTTGGACCTTGAGGAGGTACTTTTCAAATGCATTGTTGTTTACAAGAAAAGGGAAGAGTATGCTACTGTTGTCTTCTTTTTTAGGTCCATAAATAGATTGTGGCCGTTATTCATATGCAAACTTCCATATGGACCCTTTATTTAGATTGTATTTACTATGCTATGTACTTTTGTCATTGCGTGCAGGATGTTTCCACTCTTACTAGTTTTTTCCAAGAAGCTTGTGGGATAGCAACGGAAGAGAAGCAACTATCTGTCAGTGGGAAAAATTGGGGAGAAGTTGATTTAAATGGTAAGTGGATTTTAGTAAGCATGTAATTTTGTGAGGCCATCATTTGTTTTCACTGATTGTGAAACAAGCTAGAGATTGTGTATGAATCATTTTAATTTAAGCAAGCTGTATGCTTTTTTATTTATGTTGTGATATGAGATTTTCTGGGCTTCCAGGTGCTGAAATATTCTATATATCCTTTTGCTAATTAAAAGAGGTTACTGCCTTGATATGGAGATAAGGTGGTGTTTGAAAAGAACTCTTGTGGTTCATATTTGTTTTTTGAACATTGTAGGCAATATGCTGGCCTTTATGGTTGGGTCAAAGCAAGCATTTGAGGTATCTTTGGCAGATGTGTCCCAAACGCAACTACAAGGGAAAAATGATGTCATTTTGGAGTTCCATGTGGATGACACTACCGGTGCTAATGAGGTTGCATTTAGTTGATGTGTTGTGATGGCTTTTCCTATCTTTCCCCACCTGTTATTAGGTTGGTTTGTGAGATTATGTTTAATTTATCCTCTGGCATTACGATTCCAGAAAGATTCTCTGATGGAGTTAACTTTTCACATACCTAATTCCAACACTCAGTTTGTTGGTGATGAGAATCATCCCGCAGCTCAGGTTAGTATCTTCTGTATTTTCTTTGAAAATATTTATATTGGATAGCGCTCAGAGTTTGATTAATTTGGTAATGTATATTTTTAGGTTTTCCGAGATAAAATCATGTCCATGGCAGATGTTGGTGCTGGTGGTGAAGAGGCTATTGTTACTTTTGATGGCATTGCAATTCTTACGCCTAGGTAAACCTTGGGCAGATTTAGCGAGCATAAGTTTAGAGTTTGATTGTTTTGTATGTGTGGGTTTTCTGCTGCTTTCAAAACTCTAATTCAGATGTAATCTGTTTGTAGGGGCCGGTACAATGTTGAACTGCATCTTTCATTTCTGCGTCTCCAGGGACAAGCTAATGACTTCAAAATTCAGTACAGCAGTGTCGTTCGCCTTTTTCTACTGCCAAAGGTTTTGTTTGTTTTTTCTTTAATTATATTAAATACGTTTAGGAAGCTTTTTCTTTTTGTGAACGATGGCAACAGGACCATAACTGATACTTCATATGCTTTCTGCAGTCTAACCAACCTCATACCTTTGTTATTGTTACTCTTGATCCTCCTATCCGTAAAGGCCAAACTCTGTACCCTCATATTGTCTTGCAGGTACTATCGTTATGTTTTACATATGAGGATGTCTATAGCTTTCGTTACAAGATTTATGCATTTGCTTATCTTCTCATACTTTTATGCAGTTTGAGACTGACTTTGTGGTGGAAAGTGTACTAGCATTGAATCATGATCTCTTAGTTACCAAGTACAAGGACAAGTTGCAAGCATCATATAAAGTATTGTGCACATGAGAACCTCCAGTCTCTCTCTCTCTCTCTGTCTTTCTCTCTCTCTCTCTCTCTCCTTTCCATCTTTTCTTCTCTTCCGGACGAAATAAGTTGTGGTCTTAGATATGCGTTAATATGGATTTATTTTACCTGTTGGTAGGGCCTGATTCATGAAGTGTTCACCCTGATATTGCGTGGCTTGTCGGGTGCCAAAATTACGAGACCAGGAAAGTTTCGTAGTTGTCAAGATGGTTATGCGGTCAAGTCTTCGCTGAAGGCTGAAGATGGTCTCTTGTATCCACTTGAAAAAGGATTTTTCTTTTTACCAAAACCACCAACCCTTATCCTTCATGAAGAGGTAACCAGTGGCACAAAATTTTAGGATTTATTGTAGGTTATATTCGTGTATGTATAGCATTACCTGAATTGCTGTGGATTTGTCTTACTGATATCTTACTACAGATTGACTATGTGGAGTTTGAGAGGCATGCTGCTGGAGGGTCAAATATGCATTATTTTGATCTTCTTATCAAATTGAAGACTGAGCAGGAACATCTTTTTCGAAATATTCAGAGGAATGAATATCATAGTTTATTTGACTTCATCAGGTTGGGTTGTTAAATCTAATTCTCATTTAGGGTACAAATATGTGGAAGTTCCATAAAAAATTCTGACCAATGTCTTTCTTAATAGTGGGAAAAATTTGAAAATCATGAACCTTGGAGACATCCGAACGGCAGATGGAGTCGCTGCTGTTCTGCAGAATGAAGATGATGATGCTGTTGACCCCCATTTGGAGCGGATTAAAAATGAAGCTGGCGAAGAGGAGAGTGATGAAGAGGTAAGTTCATCCTTGGTGATGAAGGGAATATTTTTTTGAAGTGGTTGTCAATACTATTTTCTTATTCTTCTTCAGGATATGTAATTAGCATTTTTATTCATTAATTTTTCCTTGAACTGCAAAAAGAACTGGATTGTAGTGTTTTTCAGAAAAACATTTGAACCCTTTTCTTCTGTCCTCTAATCTTAAATGGCGCTTAATTAGTGTGCATGGTCTCTCTGTTCATTCTTTGCTATATGTTAAGTGTGAATGTTAAAACATAGTGGGCTCTTTTGCAGGATGAAGATTTTGTTGTGGATGAGGATGATGGAGGGTCTCCTACAGATGATTCTGGAGGAGAAGACTCTGATGCTAGTGAAAATGGAGAACAAAAAGAGGTGAGTTATTTGATTGCCTCTCATTCCTTGTACATCAAATTTATGCAAGCGTTGTAGAATTGGTGTCATGTATAAAACTCTTTTTCAGAAGCCCGTCAAAAAGGATGTTAAAAAGGTACCATCTTCTTCCAAAGCATCCACGAGTGGTGGTAAATCTAAAGATGGAGACGATGATGGCTTGAAGAAAAGGAAGACAAAGAAGAAAAAGGATCCAAACGCACCAAAGAAGGCCCTGTCTGGTTTCATGTTCTTCTCGCAGAGTGAAAGGGTGGTCAGTGTATATTTGTGTTAGCTTTTCTCCTTTAATTGTTAGTTCTTGTTGTTTAATTGTAGGCTTGACTATACTGTGTAGATGTGCTTTTTTCCCCCCTAAGAGTAATTATTAAAAGTTGTGCTAGGAACTAAACTTTTTTGGGCTTGCATGCAAGTATGTTGTGGGTGACCATAGTTACTAGGAAACTCGATTTGATGTGGAAAACTCGTTGCCCCCGGAAACCATTTCCAAACGGAAATTCAATGTTTCCGAAACTTTTACGGGAAACTCGCTTCGAAAAAATTTCCGTAATTTGAGAAAACGCGCAAAAATAAATGAAGTAAATTGTTTTTAATCATTTTTAAAAGTTGATTGTATTTTTACTTGAAAATATGTGAAAATATTTGTACATACATTGGTGGCGAAGAATTTAGGTCAACTGTTTTATAGTTTTGAGCAAAGGATGGCATATTGCTTTGCTTCTTGTATAAGAACATACAAGAGTTAGTGATACGATTACATTTATCTGTTCCTACTATTGAAATGATGCAAAACATAATAATATATCTGAACTGGAGGTTCATGCTTGGAATTTCGTTATCGGTTCTTTTTGTATGTGAACTTTAAAAACTAAATGCTTTGGGTAAATGCAAGATATACAAGTTCTCTTGTTCTTATATATAATCTCCCAAAAGTCCTTGCATGCTAATTGTTATTTTATGTTTTCGTTTGCAGAATATCAAGCAGACCAATCCTGGAATCTCATTTACTGATGTGGGACGAGTGCTTGGAGAAAAATGGAAAAAGATGTCAGGTTAGTCCATCGGTTATGATGAATTTTGAGTTAATAGATTTCAATTGCTCTTGACTTTTCTGAAAATAATTTTGCAGCCGAGGAGAAAGAACCATATGAGGCGAAGGCCCGTGCAGATAAAAAGCGGTACCAGGACCAAATCACTGGTTATAAGAACCCTCAGCCCATGGATGTAGATTCGGGAAATGAATCGAGTAGTGACTAGATCTCAAGCAATCTTTTGAAGCATACTGGTTTTGCTGGAGATTGTATGTAAGTCAAGAGTTTGTGTAGGTAGAGTTTTTTGTTATGTTAGAAAGAATGTTGAAAATGAAATCTAAAGATAGTAGTTGTTCTCATGTGTTATTTGATGCTATCGAACCTGTTTGCTATATAGTTTAAGTACTCAAATGGCGGCGCAGTATTTTGTGACTCGCGTCTTTCGACCTTATTTTGCTTATAGTAAAAGTGAGGGTTTAGTTCTCCATTGCTTTCTGAATTATGTGTATTTGCGTATAGTGGCTTGTGTGATCATTGTAACCTGAGAACATAGCTTAACCTGAGAACATAGCTTAACCTCTGGTGATAAAATCTTCAGATAAATGATGAATAACATTACATCCTGTTTCAGTATGTAGATTGGATGAAGAAAATTTTGTGTGAGAATTTAGTGGTGATTAGATTAAGTTGTGAATGTTTCATTACCCAAAATTTTAAGAGAGTATATTTTGCTCAACTGCCAGTGTAAAGATTAATATACAAGTGGAAAAGATTGATATGCATGTGGAGGTTTAGAATATGGCACGTATGCATAAAAGCACGTGTGCCCCTTCAAACAATCATCAAATAAGCACGTGTCATGCTTTAGACTCCCGTGCGTGGGTACCAGTCTTTAAAAACTTTGAATTTCTCAATTTATAATAATGTGTTGGATTTTGAAGCTCGTTCTTGGATATATTGTTTGGTTTTCTAATCTCTTGTTTACCAGTCTGTTTGATAATACATTTGATTCATTCAAAATTCAAATTAAAATTATATCACCAGAGAGTAGCCGGTCCAAGAAACCGACTTCTTTTATCATTCTCTTGATTTGGTTTTTATTTATTAATTTACTACAAATATGTATCTCTCAAGTTTCATTGACTCAAGTTTTGTTCCTGTATAAATGAGTAGAACTGTAGAAGCCCTGCCGACTTTGCATAAGCTGATCAATGAATTGCTCAGTCCTTTTTTTATAGTCGATAAGAGAATAATCATGATATTAACTTCGATAAGGATAAATACTAGATTAGACAGGGGACCAAAAGCAATCAATAATAGGAAAGTGGTAATCACTTTTATAATTTCTAGTTCCTCGTCTTCCACAAGACCCAATCTAGCTAGCGAGTGCACCGGCAAACGGGGTGATTTTGGTGACCTCCGAGCCGCAGGCAGCGGGTACTACAGCTCTTTGAGGATACCGGTTCAGGTACTTTTGTGGTCCGCTTTTATCTCCCGATGGAACAAAAGAAAGCCCGATTCATCGTGCCATTCCGATTTCTCTGCGTAGTCCCTCTTGGTAATCTGTTCATCACAAAAAACAATTATGGAACTCACATTTCCTATATCTCATATATCATATACAATAATATAAAAGAAGAGCCTCCACGTTAGAATTACACCAAATAATGCTCTATATTTATAACACATGTAAAATATCTATTAATAAATATTAAAATCTCAATTAATAAAATTAAATTAATTTAAAATTAGTTAATGAGTAATTTTAATGATAATTGAATGTATAAATTAATGACAATTGGATGTAAAGTATTAACCCTGAGCCTTACATCTTGACTTATCCCTAACGTTTCATAACGGTTAAGACATGAGCAGTTGTGTATTCAAAATTGCATACGTAATTTCCAACAAAAGAAAATGCTACATAGATATCATATCATATACAATAAATAAAAGCGGAGTTTCCGCATAGTATTGCGCCAAGTGACACTCCGCATGAATAACATGTGTAATCTTATTGATTATTATAATTAAAAATTAATTTAATGAAAATTTGGAGGTTACATGCC
>MKEJ01026467.1:0-10603 GCA_001753735.1 Embelia ribes
ATATAAAAGTACAAGTATTGTAGTACTTACAAATTAAAAAGTTGGATTAAAAAATCACGTATTTTTATACGTTTCCCACATGTTATATATCTGTAGTCCAAAAGATTCAAAATCGTATTCGCATTTTCCTTTTTTTCTATTTTTTTAGCATTCGTTTCCCATTACGATTCCTATTTTCGTTTCAAATTTTGGCAACTATGATAGGTTCAAGCATTTCTAATCCCTCAACATACAACAATCCTTTGAAGTTTTCGCCTCGATATAACCGAAAAACTGGAAATTTTTAATTTTACAAAACCAAACCGAACCGAAATAAAAAAAAAATTGAACTAAATGGATTCGGTTAAATTCGATTTTTTGATTTATGTGGTACACATGCATACCCGGCACTAAATTGTTGGAGATTCTTCTATCGTGTTCCATTAATAGTTTTGTTAAAGAAAAAGTGGGGACAATTAAATTTTGCCTTTTACGAGAAAAGCTAGATTTTAACTGGCCCAAGGCAAAGTGGGAGGCTATTGATAAAAAGCCCAGCCGGTGGATCACTAAGAATGGTCCAGAAATTGGGAAATTTCAACTTTAAGCCTTAAAAGGATCACTTTATTCCCACAAAAGGAAAATTAAAAGGACGGTTAAAGCAAAATATTTAATCGATAGTTACCGGGAAACTTTATTTCACATGGAAAACTTATTTTTCTTGGAAACTATTTTTATACAAAAATCCTACTTTTTAAAAATTTTTACTGAAAACTCGCTTCCAAAAAATTTCCGTAATATTAGAAAACTCAAAAAAATAAATAATTAAAATTCTTTTTAAAAGTTAATTATATTGTTTACGTATAACTGAAAATATTTTAGTTGAAATCATTTGAAAATATTTGTAATTACATATAATTTTTCACCTATCTTATCAATAATCTTGTAGACTCATATATAATATAATTTAATTATTAATAATATTAGCGTTTTCTATTTTTTTATATTTTTATTTTGTTTCTTACTTCGGAAAATTATGATTTAATCAATGGTATAGATGGACAACTGAATACCTATATAAGCCAAACATGCATGATTCAATTTAAAATTGATAGCGGTGAGATTTGAACCCAAAATTTATGTCTGCTCTAACACTATGTTAAGTGATTTGTTATCACCTAGCTAAAATTTAAACTGTTAATAAAAATGCATTACATTGTTTATTATCATCAACGCGACTAGATTATTACTAATATGTGGTACATTTATGTTTTTGATTTGAGACGGCACTGCTAGTGGCATTTTCAGTGTAGTAAAAGTGCTCCTATTAGAGTCCTTTTATGTGTTAATATACTTAATTTTTAAACTGAAAACGGCAATTGTAGTTGCGTTTTTGGTGTACAAAAGATTTTCTTAGCATTGAAAATAACCATCTTTTTTTTTCATTGAAAAACCCACTACTAGTGGTTTTCTGTGTAAAAAAGTAAAAAAAATAAAAAAAATTTGGGTTGCTTGAATCTCCGAAAAACACGTGAAATAAAAAAAAAATTGCCTCAAATCAACTAACTTGCCCGGTTAAGCTAAAAATTTTAATATAAATATATCAAGTTTTCCCCCTGTAATCATGTTCATTAAAGAGGGAAAAAATTGACATGTGCCATTTTTTCTTTGGTGACTCCGTGCATGCTTTATTAAAGAATCTACGAGTTCTTTTCATCAATATAAAACTATTTTATGACTTACGGTGGCAATTTTTAAATAAATAATTTAATTTATTTTTAATTCAAAAAAAAAATTGAATTCATTTTGCTTAAAACTTTCAGTTTATTTAAGCCAAAATAATAAATAAACTCATTTTAAAATTGGATATCTAAATACTATACAGTTTTTAAACAAAAATGATATGCAATTTAGACACAAAGTATGTTTGAAATTGAATTGCTATTATGATTTGTCTTATATGGGAACAAAAAGTTATCAAAGTGAATGAATTTATTCAGAGGAACATATCTTAAAGACATTTATGCTATTAAAAAAGAATAATTAAATACCTCGATCGTCTTCAATTATGAACACCTAGCCGAGTACTGATTTTCAGTTTAAAGAATTGATGATAAGGAATAATGAAAAAAGAGTTTTTGCTAACTTAAGATATATGTATCCATATCCATGTCAAAGAATGACACACTACTTATCGCAAAAGGATAAATGTTGTGAGACGTATAGATGAAGTTTCAAGAATTTGGATTCGACTTTTTTCGTAACAATTCAAAGTTTTATTTCAATACGATAATAGTTTGATTGTAAAAAATTCCGGGCATATATTTTACGTAGTCTGTTGCGTGATTGATCCAAGGAAAGCAACGTCTCACCAAAAAATACGGAATTCATTAAAAACTCGAAGTTTATCATCTAATGGTTTGCCCATAAAGAAAAAAGGAAGGAAGAATCTCAGATGGAAAAGTTTAGGAAGAGCTAGCTTAAATTTTTGTAAAGCGTTAATGTTAACAATTGCAGTGTTCGTTTTTTATTCATGTGTAAGAGGACACACAGCGTAATAATATTAAGATATGAAAGAAAATAGAAGAAAATATGTAATTATTTCTCAAAGGAAATATCATTTGTCGATATTATTTATGTAGCAGGTAATGATCCGAGTAGTATATTGACCGTTATACAAGTTCTTGGTGATCACTTTAACATTAAAATTTTGGGTCCTTTTAAGTAATTTCTTAGTTTGCAGGTTATTAGATATCCTACAGATATATTTATTTCTCTGAGGAAATACGCTATGGATATTCTTTTTGATTCAGAATAGTTAGGCGCACATCTAAAGAATTTCTCTATGGAGTAGAATCTCAAGTTTCGTCCCAACAAGGAGACCCCCTTGGCCGATTCTAGTGTTTATCGTCGTCTCATTGGGTGAATAATTTGTTTGCCTATACGAGATCAGATATTTTATTTGCAGTTAATTGACTTAGTCATTACTTGCAGAAACCACGTGATGTGCATCTTTAGGCTCTTTATTGAATTCTTCGGTATATTAAGGGTCCCCCGATCATGGTGTTCTTTTTTCTTCTGATTCATATATTTGACTTACGGCTTATGCTGATTCCGATTGGGCTAATTTTTTGATTACGAGGTGTTATACTACTGTTTATTTTATTTTGCTTGATTCTATACATTATCTTGCTGCTCAAAGAAACAAGATATTGTTTCACGATCAACTGCAAAGGCGGACTATAAGGCTATGGCTTCTAAGTCATGTGAGCTTGGTTGGTTGGTTGGTTGCTTTACTTCGTGATTTGGGCGTTTCTCCACCCAAACCTATACCTTTCTACTCTAATAATCAGTTAGCAATTTAGATTGTAATCCAAATTTCCATGATCACACCAAAGACATTGACATTGATTTTCATTTTGTTTGTGAGAAGTTTCAATCCGGATTTCTTACTCCATTCCAAACTTATGTTGTATCACATCTTATTGATATTTTATGAAGCCTCTTGGTTGAGATTTTCATCGAGATTTTACTGGCAAATTTGGCATTACAGATCTTCATGCTCCAACTTGAAATGGAGTGTTATATTATATTGGTTAATGTACCATATTATGTAATTATGTTATTAAACAGTAGGTTCACTACAAGAAAAAAAAAGAATAGCAATAGCCATATCCGTTGCAAAATCCATTAGTGACCCGATTTTGCAATGAAATTTGCATCGGGTTTCTACGCATTGCAGCAAAATCTGAAACGGAATTCAATCCATCGCAAATTTGAAAACACTCGTTGTAAAGTCCGTGCAAAGAATATATATAAAATTTATATCATAAAAAAAATAATTTATAAATCCATCGCAACATTTGTTGTAAACTAAATTAAAACAATGTTATTTTTTTACTACTCGTTGCAAATTTATTTACTGAATAATAATAAAAAAAATATTTTATTATTTGACATTGCAAATTCCGTTGCAAACTAAACTAAAAAATTATTATTTTTTCATTGCAAACTCCATTGCTAAATAATAATAATAAATATTATTTTATTATTTTCAGTTGCAAATTATGCTGCAAGCTAAATTAAAAATTTATTATTTTATTACTATCCATTGCAAATTGTGTTGCTAAATAATAATTAAAAATATTATTATATTATTTTCCATCGTAAGTAAATAAAAACTAAAAACTTAAAAATATATATTTGTTGCAAAATCTGTAGCAAAAATAAATAAATAAATAAGCTACAAATATTTTTTGCGGATTTTTTATTTTTTTTTTCATTAATTTTTTTATTTACATAATTTACATATTGGGTTAATCAATATAAGGTGAAGGATGAGAAACCGAGCAGTGGTAGAAGCCAGGAACGGAACCAAAGAGAAGGTCGGTGATACTCGCCACTTCATTCAGTAGAGGCTGGGGTAGAGGCATAACAAATCCAAATATCTGGGCTAAAGCTTGAACCGTTTGTTGTAGTGAAGACACCACACCACGTTATCTGGGGTCTGTAGTCGAGCCAAGAGGTGTAATTGCACTTGAAAAGCCTCCTCGTCACGTCGGCATTTCTCTTCCACAATCTGCGTATTCTCTTGAGCGATTATCTCAATGGTCCATTACTGTTTCTGCAATTGCCATCTGAGGTCTTCTTGGGTGGCATAAGACCACATTGTCAGGCCTTCGATCTCAGTTTGAAGGACCTGACATGGCTACTCCCACCGACAGCTTCGTAAAAAAGTTCATTCTGGTCGACCGGCCGAGTTTCTTGCCCATCGTTGCGTCTGGGACCTCTAGGCTTGCAACTCTGCATACCGATCCTACAAGATAATATAAACATAATTATTAAAACAAAAGGATTAGAATTTTACTTAAGTATTAAAGTAAAAATATACTTACATGTACGCAATGGGCCTTCTTGTTAACAAACACCATACCATCATGCTCCTTGGTGTGTGTGTGTTCAAAGGTCCCCATTGGCCCGGTATCCTTACTATCACCTGCCTTCAGAACATATAATAATTATTTAATAAGCATATATTGATAATTAAAAGTATAAAACGTGCTATAGATTAAAAAATAAATTACCAGCCCCTTTGAATGAGTAGCACTAGAGATCGATCCACCAATCCAGGTCACCTGTTCACCAAATTCCGATTAGCCGAGTTATTTGCGACTCAACAATGGTAATGGGGTTTTGCCATTGGGACAAAAACTTGGCTCAATCAGGAGCAAAGATATCGGGGATTTGTTCAGTCCTTTTTTATGTCTGAAATATATTGCCGATAAATCCTGACAAACTTGGATATTCTATCAGAGTAAATCCTATGCTCAGTGCAATGCCAGAAACATGCTTTATACAAAAAAGTTGAAATAATCAAATAACATATGATTGTATTTTTTATATTAACGTATATTACGAATTTTTTAATTTTTACCTTAAATTCCCCAAGTAGAAATTGAGGGTGACCTGTTTCAACTTCCTCCACTTGTAACCCACTTGTTAACGTTGCAAACTCGCCATAAAAAGAAAAGCCCTTTGATCCTAGTCAAAAGGACCTGCCCTGGCTAGGCTCGTCGACAGTTTCGTAAAAAAGCTCATTTTGATCGACAGGTCGAGATTCTTCGAATAGTGTAGCACTTGCGAGACCCTTGAAAATAAGCTTAGTTCCACAAGCGGTTCCATAAGCGGTCCCTATGCATATATAGGAGGAATGGTTTAAATGCTATTTGTATCAATCTCTTCATAAATACATGGCAATTTTGGCTCTTCATTTCCTTGAATGTACCTTTATTTACATCAATATATGCTCATGTTAGACATAAATCTGTCTGGGAAGTTTAAATCTTTCAACCACTGACCAATCACTTGTACAACGTTCTTATCTAGTTGATGATTGAATCCTAAATGTTCAAAATTTTACTTAGCAAGTGCACTAAGGTACTGTCGTAATTTTCTTGGTAATAACCCGAGTATCGAATCTCTTAAGGACTCCTAAGCATAACGAAAATCCTAGGCAAACTCAAATTGCACTATCCTATCGTCGGAATTTATATATTATTACTAAATTAATTAAGTAACCCTTACTCCTAATTGCCCCGATGTTGGTCCCGAATGGAAAACGTTTGACTAATAAGTTACTAACAATCACAAATATAAAATTTAACAATAATAATAAAAAATCTTGCCTAAAATGGGAAATTCAATAAATTAGTTTACTTTCAAAATTACCCTAATTGATAAGTGCCAATTTAGTTTGTCTAGAAAATCACTAATGTTTATTAACTGGTTTATTTCTACTTAGGATGCCTTCGAGAGTTTGTCAGGCTCCACAACTATGCCTAGATAATTTCTACATTACTTATGCAGGTTTAAAATCATAGATTTTTAAACTAAATCAATTTATGGATTAAGATTTATGAAATCATACCCATTAATTAGGGTATTTGGGGCTTTCATTAATTTATTTTCATCCTATAAGCAAGAATAGATTTAGCCTAACATGGTGACATTAAATATAACAAAATTTAATTTAGAACATACCAATGATAACATTGTAGCTAATTAAAAATAATAAGCATGCTACAAATTAAACAACTTGTATAAGAAATGAAATTAACTTACAAACTTTTATTAACCAAATATAGCACAATTGTTCTTAAACAATAGCTTGAAGTAAAAACTCTACAAAAGTCTAATGTAGTCACCACCCTCCGAATAGTTTTTCCAAGCTCACAAAAAAAGAAAAGGAAAAAGAAAAATAACTAATAAAAACAAATGAAAGGGAGTGAGTGCCGAGAGGGCGTGTCACCTCTTTCTCCATACAAGTCTTTTTCAACTAAAATGAGAGGAGCAAAATCAAAAGCAAAGAAAATTTAAATTAAAAAATTAAAATCAGTGAGTCCCTTTAGCCAATGAGGGCATTTGTATTTATTTACAACCCAAAGACCAAAGAAACAAAAAAAAGAGAGAGAGAGAGAGAGAACGTTTTAATGAGAATGATGTGTCAACCCGTTTTCATGGTGAGGCATAGGTTGAATGATAAATAAATAGATTGATAGGATAGGTTTAACAAATAGGTTATCCCAATTTCTTGAACTGCATGATTTGTTCTGACTGAATATGCTGGAATTGTTGGTCACTCGTTGTGCTTTTTATTTTCTATTTTTCACCACAATTCCACAACAATATTTACAGGATTATCATTTTGCCCTTTTAACATCAATTACCTGAAATACACATAGAAACTAATAATGTTGAAATATAACTTATTTCGTGCATTAACTGCTAAATAATTGATGTTGTTACTCAGGGTTACAACTCTATTTTATAAATTTGTACTGTGTAATCACGCCCCTTACCTAGACATTGCTAGTCCATAGCAGTACAATAGACAATCACTTATTAGAAAATAAAAATAAAGAGAAAAACAAAAATCCTAACTCACTTTCGTAGGAATCACGAATGCTTTTAGCATACACACTACCCCATTAAACCTCTAGGTATCCTTAGTGGATACGTGTTGTCTCGTGAGGATTTACCAGGGCGACACCTACAAATAATGTAAAATGAGTTCCAAAAATTTTCAATAAAGCTAAAAACTGAATATGTTTAACAAGTTGCTGCACAATTTAACTAGTTAGATCTGTCGACCATCCTAAATCCAAGTGGACACAATTTTAACTAGGTTCGAATCGTGCCACCAAATCTCGATTTCTAATGGAAATTTAAATTTAGTTAGGGCAATCTTTCTATGAATTAACATGATAGAATATGAAACCATTTTTATTTTATTATTATTTTTTACTTAACTCAAAATAAAATTTTAAGGATGTCATTGTAAGTAAGCTTCTCAGATTCCAAAATATAAGTCGATTGTCAATGCGACATTATTCGACTTATTTTTCACCCTATCTGTTCAGTAACGCTTCATTACATATTTTTTATGGTAATATTTATTTCTTTTGTCCAAACAATAGCACTTTTTTTATTATTTTATTTTATTTTTACTTTTTCTACCATCATCAGGCTTTTTCACCTCTTCGACCATTTTAGACTTCGGCTTTTATTTTACTTTAGAAAAATGAAATTAAGCATTAGCATCCTTATGTAAAATTAGTAGAGTTATCTTCTATCAAAGAAAATTTTTCATATGATTTCAAATTAATTCAAAGATTTATTAACCTTTACTAGTTTACCATTCTGAATAATTTCTTTTAAGTGACACATACGAGGATAGTAAACTAGACTTACATGTTATTTTGTACAACTCAAAATATTTTAGAACTTTTCGTAAATTTTTGGAACTCAATAGATACACACAAAATATATTCCCGAACCCCCAACCTAAACCTTTACCATTTTCGTTACTACTTCTTCTTATTGGCATCATATTTATATATGCCAAAAAGGCCATAATAGATAGAGCATCATAAAGTATAGCAAAAAGATTAATAATTGGTATGAAAAGAAAATGAGAATATATAACAAGTTTTGCTATGAGTGTGTATAGTGATATATTGCAGTCGACATACAATCCCGTTTAGTGCATCTTTCATCCTCAACACCTGTCATAGAAAATACTATGCACCAAATAAAAAATATGATCAATGTATTAAATGTAATCAATAATAAGAGCCATCGGTCTCATAATCATAACAGATAAAAATACAACATAAATGAACATGCATGATTATGATAATAAAAAGAGTAGCCACAGAGGCCACTATGCATAAAACGTGAAAGGCCATAAATAGCCAATCACTCTCAATCCTAACATACTGAAAAATAAATAAATCAAAAGAAGAAAAGAAAAATAATCACAAATGTCTACGTACTCAACTAACATCATCCTACAAAACACTTTTTTTTTTGTAAGTTGTTCGATTGATCGAACTGTACAATGACTGAAAACTGAAGAAAGATAAAAACTACACCTAAGACACTGCATATGACACTACCCACGGCTCACAATTATACTAATATATAATTAAAAATGCAATATAAAGCTCAGTTTCAACAAAAAAAAATTAGGACTAGATTCGAAAAAAAATTCCGAATTTTTTAATAAATATTAGAATACACTATACATACACACTTCCCCTACCTCAACTAAATAAAATTTACAAAGGAAAGGTGACTCAATTTACAAGAATGAATGAAAGGAACAGAAAACGAAATGAAAATGAAAGAAAAGCAAAAGGCCGAAACTGAACTACTATGTACACAGAAGTGCCTATGGGCATGATTACTCGTAAACCATGTCAACAAGATCCATTTCAACCATAGGTTCGTAATAGTTACCATTATATGGCTTTAAACGATAACCATTTACTTTGAAAATTGCGACTTTACCTTGTTTCGGATCGTAAATTTTATAAGTACCATACTAACCAATGTCATGAATGATGTAGGGTCCGGTCCACCTCGACTTAAGTTTTCCGAGAAATAAATGCAATCGAAAATTATAAAGAAGGACTTTGTCCCCTACCGCATAAGTTCGAGTTTTGATATACTTGTCATGCAGGCTTTCATTTTGGCTTTTAAGACTTTGGCGTTCTTGTATATATCATTATACAATTCGTCCAACTCAACGAGATCGAGTTTTTGATTTTCCCCCGCTGCTTACAGTGATTAGTTGTATTGCCGAATCGCTCAATATGCTCAATGCTCAAGCTCCAACGAAAGGTAGGATGCCTTACAATAAACTAATCTATAGGGAGACATCCCTAAGATTGTCTTACAAGTAGTTCGATAGGCCTAAAGAATATCAGTTAAGCAGTCGAACCAATCTTTTCGGTTGGGGTTAACCGTTTTCTCGAGCATACCCTTTCACTTCATGATTGGCCATTTTGACATGGCCACTCATTTGTAAATAGTAAGTCATTCCTACCTTGTGTACTACCTCATACCTCTTGACCAATACTTGAAAAGAATGATTGGAAAAATGTGTTCCGTCATCACTAATGATTGTGCGGGAAGTACCGAATCAGAGAAAATGTGTTTTCGTAGGAATTTGATCACGACTTTGTAATTTTTGTTCAGGTGGGGATTGTTGCAACCTACTTAGACACGTATTATATGGCTACCAAGATATAATAAAAGCCATATGAGCTCGGGAATGGGCCCATAAAGTCAATGCCCTAACAATCAAAGATTTCGATCCTTATAATGGTTTCTTAAGGGCATTTCATTCCGCTTGGTAAGCTTACCAAGATGTTGGCACCTATTGCAACTTTGGCAATAGGATTACACATCCTTGAATATTGTCGGCTAATAAAAACCACATGGTTGGATTTTGACTGTGATTTTCTTAGTCGAGAAATGTCCACCACACCACTACTACGGCAGTGTGTAATAGTGTTGGAAATCACATTATCATAGAGACAATACCGTACTATTTGATTGGAACAATATTTGTACAAGTACGGATCGTCCTAAAAAAAAATTTAGGCCTTTTGTAAGAATCTCTTCCTATCATTGATCAACCAATCGTGAGGTATGACTTCCGTGACAAGACAGTTTGCTAAGTTATCAAACCAAGGAGTAGTATGAGTACTTATAGCATAAAGCTATTCATTAGGGAAGTAATCGTTGATTAGAGAAGATTTGTAATGTCCCGGAAATCCCG
>MKEJ01026468.1:0-10417 GCA_001753735.1 Embelia ribes
TTCTATTTGGAAGGTGTAAAGAACCATCTCATAATCAATTAAATTTAAGTGCCAAGAAGAAACGGTATAATTGCAATAAATTAGGAAACTAAAAATAGATTATCTTTTCAAAGTTCTCGTTTTATCCCGAAGTTAAAAAAAAAAAAAATATTTTGTTTGAAAGGTGTAAAAGGCTATGGTAATCCATAAAAAGTAATAATATACATACAAACTACTCGTATATACGTGTATATGGTCTATCATACTAATGCTTCCCACAGTTTGAACCAAAGTTTTATTTGGTTCGAATAGTTTCGGATAAGTCACAAAGAGTCCCTACAATTTGGAGCAATGACGAATTTATCACCAAAGTTCTAAAGAAGTTACAGATTTGGTTCCTATTTTCTGGAAGTTACAGATTTGGTCCCTTTTATAATATTTTTTCCAAAATTAAAATTCTATGGTAAATAAAGTAGTAGACAGTGAAAACACAAGTAATTTTAAAAAAAGACTAATTTATAATTAGGTCGTCCAAAGAAATGAACAAATACTTCACTTTTCCAAACACAAGAACCATCAATTTTGCAAAATAAAATACAAGACTAAATTTCCAAATAAAAAAAGATAAAATACAGGACTAAAATCTTATAATTATATTCAAAATGTAATATAACGAGATGAAATTGGATTTCAATCTAACCTTCCAAACGGCTTAAACAGTCCAAACCAAACCGAACCATGAGTAAATTGAACCAAATTGATTAGCATATGATTTGGTTTGGTTGACAAAATACTAAACCAAACATGAGTGGTTCGTTTGGTAATTCTAAGGATAAATCCAACCATCAAAACCAAACCCAAATATTCTCTTCGTTTTTCATTAACTGACATTTTAAGTTTGTGCACCCAAATTAATAAAATAATTGATGAAAAAATATAAAATAAAATATCTTTAATTAATACCATTACATTGTGAGCAAATGAGTAATTTTGAAAAATATAAAAATAATTAATAAAATGAATAATTTAGGTTTTTATCCTCGAAATTATAGAAAATTCAATTGTTTAATTTTTTTTTTTTCATCTTGATTAATTGATCCGAATAAATCGACACCAACAAGGAAGCTACCAAGCAAAATAAATAAAATTCCCCATAGCAACAGCACAAGCACTTAACCCCATATTCATTCTTTGCCCCATCACCATTCTTTCCTATTTCCCTCTACTTTTCTATACACTGTAGATATATATATCTATCTATACATACATACATATTCTCCTCGTGTGCCCCGCCCCTATACGATTACTCTCAATCATCAAAGCTTTGGTGAAATTAGGGTTCATTAGTATGTTATTGGGGTCGGATTAGATGCCAGTTGGGAGGGATCTAGGGTTTGCCTCTGCGGTGGTCCTGGTTGTGGTGCTGATTGCCTTGGAGCTCCGCCGGAGATGGCGGCGTTCTGTCGCGCGGGGTGAGGAGGTCCGGAGGCTCGTCGCCAGGGTCGCAGAGGAGGAGGAGGCCGCTTGGGCTAATTTCGAGGCATCTGTTTACGTGTCAGCTCCTCCGAGACCAATTCAATTCGATTCGAGGCCGATACAATTTGATTCGAGGTCGAATCAGTCAGATTCGAGGCCGATGCGGTTAGATACGAGGTCATTACAGCTAGATACAGGGCCGATACAGTTAGATGCTAGGTGGGTACAGTCAGATGCGAGGCCAGTGCAGTACCAGTGTGCCTTGTGTTTTTCGCCCGCCAGTACGCGTTGTGCTAGGTGCAAAACTGCTAGATACTGGTATGCATTCATCGCATATTTTAGTTGAATTATTTTAGCTGAGTATGTATTGATTTATTCTTATGAGTGCGTGAATGTTTGGGGATATTATACTTGTTTCGTAGTTTGTGATAAAACATTTATGGGAATGCATTAATGTTAATCGTTAGTTAGATCGAATCTGCACCTTGATTGAGTACTTGAGCGGAATTTAGGGAAAATGGAATTAAGGGCATATAGTATTTGCATCGAATTTTGTAGTTTTGCTATTTGGTTGTATTATGCTTCTTAAAAAAATAAGATTCAACTAAAAAGTTTCCAAGGAACGTGTTAATATTGATCAGTATTTACATATTATATTTGCATCTTGATGCGCCTCTTTTAGAGAAATTTGATGTATTCATTTCTTATATGTCTCAAATTCTTGTGGGTAATCTATGTGTTCATATGCAATTGTGTACATATCCAATGCTTGGTCATACGATGCTTCTTTCGCATTATGTGATCAACTAAAACGATTCTGGAAATGTGTTGATATTACTCAGTTTTTATATTAATATTTATCTGCATATAAACAAACTACTTAAAAAGGAAATGGGTGAGATGAGTATTTTGGTGAGTTTTTGCTAATCGTGCAAGCATCTTATGTATATTGAGTTTGTGACTTTTTGAAGGCCTGTAATCGGTATGTTTATATGCATGTATGAATATTTGGCCACCTTATGTTTCTTTACCATGTCAGTATCAGATACATACTTTTGGAAACATGTTGATATTGGTAGAAGCTTACTGATAATTTGTATCTTGATTGACCGTCTAGTCTGTGTTAGAGGAACTTGTGAAAATTTTTGTGGAAAAATGCGCAACAACCAGAAACAGTTTACGGCCTATTTTGTTCGTTCCTTCAAACAGATTTCTTGTTGTGCAATATTAATATTCTTTATACTATGTTGAATGGACATTGAAAAGAGTCAAAGCGTGAAGAGATTTCAATCTAAAAAACTTACCCACTGCAAAAAGCAAATTATTGACAGTAATTGTTTTTCTCCTCTCTTCTACATCTGTATCTATTGATTCTCACTGTATTGAATGTTGTCTTTAAAGAATCTTTATTATGCTTGTTCTTTCTTCCCAAACAGCCGGGGTTAATGTAGTAGTGGGTGATATTGTGGTAGAGGAGCTAGCAATGTTTGAGTTGGGCAGTTATTTATCTCTAGGGTTTCTGATGGTTATCCGCACTGCTGAAAAGGAGACATGTGATAAAGTTCATTTAAAATCCTCTCACCTAAGCATTTGAGAATGTGTCATCGTTCCACTTTTCAGCTACTCCCAGTCGAGTTGTTTCCGTATGATAATCATACAAATTTGATCAACTTTACATTAGGTGATTTAGCAGATGATTATTGTACCTAATTACTGAATTGAGGTAGCTAGGCTTAATAGGGCTATGTTCACCTTTCTTGTGGTTAGAAAATCGGGAATAGAATGACTATGAATTGGACTTGTATACTTACTGAAAGTAATTTGCATTTATAGCGTATGAACAATGTAAAGCTGGTAATATGCATCTCTAGATCTTTTCTTCAGCTCCTCTTTTTCTTGATCATCTATTATTTGATCATTACAGCTCTGGTAAGTGTCAAATTCTTCACTGGAGAGAAGGCCACAAGAACGAATGTCGTCCTTTTACCACTTCTTATGAACTAAATGATGTGGGAGGTGGTTCCAGTTCAATGGTATCATTGCAACAAGAAGGATGTGAGATTCACAGAAACAGTGATTCTGGAGGAAGTCGAAGTGCTGAGTCAGTTCAGAAGTCTGAACTAAATGCCTCTCCTGCAGATTCTTGTGGGAACAGAGTTGATGAGGCCAAGTGCATTGCTGACGGGGTACGGAAAAGATCTAGTTCCGATGAAACTGACAAACAAAATGGGCATCATTCAACTAATGACCATATTGCTTCTTTGGACAAGCAAAATCAGATCAAGCCCAGTAGCACCAATCACAATGCGAATTATGGGTCAAAAGGGTCTTCAAATCGAAATGCTACCACCGAGAAAGAACCATATATCCCCTTCTCTGGGTTCTGGGAAAGAACCATCAGCTCTAGTGTATCCAAAGTTGATTCTGATTCTGATTTAGCTCAACCCAGTTCTCCCTTCAATTTTAACAATAACTCAGATCCTTCTACTGGGGTAAAAGGTTCTGAAGATGTGACTGTTAATCCTGACTGTCCTCATTCAACTACTTTAGGGACTAAGAAGCCCGTGGAAGTGGATATTCAATCAGGTGAAGAATGTGAATGTGGCTCACCTTCGTGCTCTGGAAAATCTGTTGGCATTCATGCGTGCAATACGGATGACGTAGTTGGATTGGAGTCAAAGGAAACTTCTAGGGCTGAAGGGTCTCCAATTAGTGCATATGCTCGCAAAGGAAGCAGCATGAAGCCTTTGAACCCTCAAAAGGCAAATCAAGTTACGCATGGCACAAGAGTCATCATAGACCCAATGGTATCTGATAAGGATGAAATTTTGTCTAGTCTTTCTGTTGTTAATTTATCGTCCATCGCTGGAAGGCATTCATTTCAGTGTGCAAAAACTGGTAAGGATGATAGTGTTCGTGCATCTGATGCCACCACTTCTTTCGAGTTTCCGAGCTCTTCCCCAAATTCCAAGAATGGCTTCAAAACATCAATGCTGAAAGTAGTTGACCAGCTCCGAGTCTCCAAGTCCACGCGACAATCAGGGTTTGTGAGTGAAATAACTGGCATATATAATGAAAAGGTAGATAAAGAATTTCATGTTGCTATAGAACCTTTAACATCTAGTTTTGGCATTTGTTTTATTGAATGGATATATCTCTTTGCTTTTACAGGGTCTTTTCCCATATGAACTTTTCGTTAAGCTTTACAATTGGAAGAAGGTTGAACTACTGCAGCCATGCGGCTTTTTAAATTGTGGAAATAGGTGAGATGATTCTTGCAATGAGATGGGTAATATCTTCTCCAAACTTGATATTGGTCTCTTGGGTGGGGCATGGTTTAGCAGCTGTTTTTGCTCTTATTTAATTTATCGCCATTCTTCATGTTTTCTAACACACGGTATCTGTTTCACTTTGAATCCCCTAGCTGTTATGCTAATGCTGTACTCCAGTGCTTAGCATGTACGCCACCTCTCACTGCGTATCTTTTCCAAGGACTTCATTCTAAAGCCTGTAAGTTTCTAGTATGATTTTAGTCTGCTGGACGTATGATTTTTCTGTGTGGCTCATCAATGATGACTGAACCTCTTACCTCTTTACATTAAGGTAAATGGAAAGAATGGTGCTTCACTTGTGAATTTCAAAGTTTAATGTTGAAGGCAAAGGAAGGCAACTCTCCACTGTCTCCCGCAACAATACTAACCCATATTTATAAGATAAAGAGCCATTTTGGTAATGGGAAGGAAGAAGATGCACATGAATTCCTTAGGTGAGATTGATTTTTGAAATGTGGAACCTCATTTGGATAAATAAATACATGCTAATGTACTCTTGTTCTAGCCGCTAAAGGAATGATATTCACAGGTATGTTATCGATACAATGCAATCAGCTTGCCTCAGGGAAGTTGGAGTGCGAGCATCCGGATCTTCGGAAGAAGAATCAACACTCATAGGACTTACATTTGGTGGTTATCTTCGATCAAAGGTAAACAATGGCCCATCTGTTGAGCTTTGCGCTTTTCTTTTACCGCTTTGTGCATTTTTTTAATATATTTATTATTTTCTTCTGTTTGTGTGTGTAAAAGAAACTCTTTGGCAAAAATTTGCACATTTGGAACTTTTTGGTTTAAAATGAAATAAAAAGTACATGAAGTTGGATATGATTGGCACAGATAAAATGCATGAAATGTGGTGCCAAATCTGAACAATGTGAAAGGATGATGGATCTTACTATTGAAATAGAGGGGGATGTTGGCACTTTAAACGAGGCTCTGAGAAAGTTTACGAGTACTGAGATTCTGGACGGCGAGAATAAGTACCAGTGTAGCAGGTTGGTTTTTTGAGGTTTACACTCAAAACTTTTTTTTCCCATACAGGCACATCAGGTAACATTTTGATTTCAACTTTCAAATTATTATAGATGTAGGTCGTATGAGAGAGCCAAAAAGAAGTTCAGAGTCCTGGAGGCTCCAAACATTCTGACTATAGCATTGAAGAGGTTTCAGGTAACACTTCGGTTGGAAATGCTGTTCATGTTTTCTGTAATCTGTTACAGTATTTGTTTGTTTATTTTGGTCCATGTTTCTGTTACTCTGAATGATGCAGTCAGGTACATTTGGCAAGCTTAATAAGTGGATTCAGTTTCCGGAGATTCTGGATCTGGCTCCATATATGAGTGGGACGAGCGACAAGTCACCCATATACAGGCTTTATGGAGTAATCGTTCACTTAGATTTGATGAATGCAACATATTCTGGTCACTATTTGTGTTTCGTGAAGAATGCTGAGAACAAGTGGTTTGAGATTGATGATAGTAGAGTATGTTCTTGTTCCTTTCTATACCATATTGGAGTAGCATTTTCATGTACTATCTACAACTCGCATGCACAATTTCTCAATATTCCGTCTTGAATTTTTATGTTATAGTTTTATTGTTAATGAAGGCAGTAAATTTAGCCGGAGATGAAGTATTTGCCATTTGCCCTTCCCATTCTTTAGGGAATGATCTGGGGCTTAAATTTAAACCTTTTGCCTTTGCTTTGGTTGGGTTCCGGGGATGAAACCTAACTTTGTAGAGCAACAGATGCATGGAAATTGAGTCAATCATCTCATTTATTTGCAAATTTTGATTTGATCCTATTTCTGTCTGTAGGTTAAGCCTGTGGATCTTGAGAGCGTATTAGCTAACCGCGCGTACATGCTCCTTTATGCTAGGTATGATATTCATTGTTTGTTTCTTTTTTTTCTTTTTTGTGTCTAGAGCTCATCATTGAACTGATTGCCTATTGAATTATATTTTTTAACAGGTGCTCTCCTAGGGCCCCTAGGTCGATAAGGAACCTAGTAACACGTGATCTGAAAAAATCTAGAAGTCCTCCAGTTAAGTCGAGATCCCACTCCATGAGTTCATGGAATGCACTTGCTACTCATCCTCTGAATAATCATAGTGGAATTGAATCTTTTCACCCAAATGATGAGAGTTTCCAATCTGTTCGAACGGTTTTCGAAGAGGACTCCTTCAGTGAAAATGCCTCTTCCATATTCTCCGAGGAGTGTTCCTGCAGCACCGAGAGCAGCAACAGGGACTATTCAAGCACCGACGATTATTTTGATTCCATTGTCGGGAATTTTGGAAACGAGCGGATCAGCTCATGGAGAAACTCATCAGATTCTGAGTCCTCTTCTTCATCTTCATCCTCCTTTGCTTCCCTTAAATCTAGTGTTAAAATTTTGAATTCTGACTCAACTAAACAATGTAGAAAATTAGATGGTAGTAGTAGTTGTAGGGAGACTCACTCAAGTAGATTAGGATGGGCTAACCCTTTTGGCAACAAGAAATCTGGTCTGTTGTTCAGAAGATCGGTGAGGGAAAGAACAAAATGAGCTTTTTAATTATCTATTTAAGTTAGAAGGCGGGTAATAAAGAGCTTGATGGGGGTTAGAGAGGTTGTAAGCAATGTACTCTTTATGATCTGCTTGTCAATAGTCAGCAGATGTTGAATTATTTGTTGCCCTCTTCCCCTTTATATAGTTTTATACATGATTTAACTTTTTTTTGGATATATTCTATACATGAAACTTCCATGTCTAGTACTTGGGACTCTATGAAATACTTTATATTGATATTCGATAGAAGTTTTGCTTGGATATGAATCTTTTGGAAGCGGGCCTAGTTGCAGCTGTTTTATTTTTATTTTTGTAATCAAATTCTGATAGGAAATAAGAACGGAGAAATGTGCCGTGCGAAGAAAATGTTATCCTTTTCACATGGATACAATAACATCGATTGAGTTGCAAATCATTCGTTTTAAAGCGCACACGGTAAGACTGATTTTGGGTACAATTTGTTTTTCAAGATTATGGTGGTGTTTGTTGGTCCCAGATTTGTTGTCGGATTCATGCTCTGAACTGTGTCGTGGACTCGTGTAGGGCTAGTTAATATATAATCCAGTATGCATTGGAGAAATTTTCTGTGCAAATGTTTTGTAATCCGGATATAATGTAGACTTGGACGGACAGTCCGGTGACTAGGTTCCTTGCAATAATCTAAAGCCCTTTTTCGCTAGTTCAATCTGGCTAATGATGTAGTTACTGTCTAATGTTGTGTGATACACACCCTCGCGAAAGCAATGTATTGACATTTGTAGATGGACTGTGGAGCTGAGGGCGAAATTGAGATAGAGATTTAGAAGACCGGAAAAGATCCAACAAAGGAGCCAAAAATTCAAAGCGTCTCAAAACTGCAATAGGTAACCTCATTATCATATTTGTAATGAAAATTCAAAACGTCTAAAAACTGCAATGGGTAACGTCATTATCATATTTCGTTACATTACAAAATACTAAAGTAGTTACAATATTTCTCCATCAGAATTTGTAACTAGGTTAAATACAAGTTGCTACACACCGTCAGTCTTTTTTTCGTCCATTTGGTAAGTTACCTATCATTTTTTTGTCCAATCGATAAACTTGAGACGGATTCCATCAAATTTCTCTACGAAATACATCCACGTGATGTTTGGGACACAGCACAGGTATGCTAATTCATCGTTATTTGATAGTCTCCTCCCTTTCAGTGATGTGAAACGGAATACTCGCTTCAACTCTCCACCACAAAAGCTGTCAAGGTCCCAATCTCATAAGACCACTTTCCAGTCCAATTGGCCTAAAGGGTGTCCCTGAGAGGAGGTTGTTCGGCGAAAGGGTGGGTTTGTAACGACTAAAACTATAGGGACAAAATAGGCCATTGGTGAAATAAACTTAATCCAATTGCCCCGCTTAACAGAAGAGAGAGAGAGAGAGAGAGAGAGGTGCGTGAAAATTACAGTTTTGCCCCCGTGACCGTCACGGAAGATGAATCCGTCCACTGGGTGTAAATTGGATTAAAAATGAATAGGTAATGTATTAATCTGAAAAAAAAAAAGATTGATGTAATGATTAAATTTTAGTATATAGATTTGTGTACTCACAATCATTTAATCATTTGTAACCAGTAGCGGCTGTCATTCCATGGTTACTAGTTTAATATAATGTGGGAAACTTGCTTTCTTTATAAACCATTTATAAACAAAAATTTTGCTTTCTCAAAATTAGCAGTGGAAAACTTGATTTTAAAAGATTTTCGTAATATTAGAAAACTTACATGAATAAATAAAATTATTTATTTTTATTATTTTTTATACGATTGAAAGTATTATCTATATATCGCTAAAAGTATTATCCAATTAGTTTTCTTGTAGATTCATATATTACATATTTAATTATTAATAATATTGGTATTTCTAGATTTTTTTCTATATTGTTAGTACTCAATTTCCATTTTTGTTTTGCCAAAGAACATAGTCTATTCAAATATGACCCGTTGAGCACGTAAAGTCTTGAAGTCGGCACACTTTTGTCTCCCTTACAAGTTCAAAATTCTGCATGGTTGACTATTTGTATTCTTCATTTTTGTTATATATATATATATATATATATATATATATTCCTATATTTGATCAATATTCTTGTAAATTCACTTATAATATAATTTTATTATTAATAATATCATCGTTTCCAGTTTCCCCTATATTTTTAAGGGTTCGTTTCACATTTTACATTTGCCAATACGATTCCGGCTTCCTTTGATCACTTCCGCAACTACGGTTCCAGTGCACAACCGTATATACAAACAATTTATGATTACGAATAAGTCATTTGTGGATTCCGTAATTGGACAAAACAGGCAGAGGAAAGAAAATAGGATAAAATCGTCACCTAATATCTATTTAAACAAAACTAGTTTCAATTATGATAATACCTTATAGCGGAATTGTATGCATGGGGTTTAATATTGTTGCTACTATTGTATTATTTTATTCAATAAATTATTGGTAGATTATAGAATAATAATAATAATAATAATAATAATAATAATAATAATAATAATAATAATAATAATAATAATATTAACACTGAATTAAATGTGTACCTTACTGATGCACATACACGTTTGTTGAAATGTGTTCGGATTTAATCCCGAACGAAACCAAAGTTTAATCTTGTCCCCTTAAATCCAATTTAATCGCCGCCAATTGCTTCTGGCCTACTATTGGCAATGGATTCCCACGTTACAATATCTGCTCTTTCTACGTTTGGACAGAAGCTGCAATCCAAACGCCTTGTTGAACTTTTCGCTAGACGGTACTCTCGACAACATCTGTAAAATACATAGTGGAACTGCGTGCAGAATTAGAGTGCTTGATGGCTCTAATTCAAAGTGGTTCCTGCAGTGCTATGTATTTATAAATGTAAAGTGATTGTTCTAAAAGGTCACAATTACCATTCAAGGGGTGCAACTATAAGAGTTGCAACTGTTGGGGTTATACTACAATTAATGAAAAGATACAACTATTGTAACGTATTGAAATTTATGGGTAAATTTTTTGCATTGTTAAATAATATTATACCAGTTATAATATATTTT
>MKEJ01026509.1:0-12288 GCA_001753735.1 Embelia ribes
TACATCACAGTTATACTAGTGCTACAAAGTAGGTGAAAAATTGGGGCCTTATACTATATACAACAAAGTCTAATATGTACAACATCCAAAATAATAATTACAACACCTATGGTGGCAACTGCAGTCCACCCCCAGTCTATATATATATGTACAACGAAAAATGAAAACTAGGAAGACCAATGTCAATACTACACAAAATATGAAGTAGGAAGGCCAATGCCAAAACTACATAAAAGAAAGCTCAAGCTAAATGCTTAATAAAAATAAGAGTAAATATAAAATTTTGCTACATTTTCTGATAACAAAATATATATGTACATACTAGCCACTACAACTACAAGATAATGCTACTAGCCATCTTCGAATCTATGCCTAAGTATGCTCATCCCTAGACTCTAAACCTGTAGTAATATAATATTGATATAGAGAAAAGAGAAATGTAAATGGGTTAGATGGCTACTCAACAATTGCATATGAGATTATGTGGTCTCGATAAATATGTACATGCTACATAAAAAATAAAGTATGAACATACTATGGGAATAACTAAATGAATCATACTAATCAATGAAAATTATGTAAGGTAAATAGAATAAGATACAAATACCACGAATGTAAACATGTAAATGCTCATGTATAATGATGAGTGCATATTACCGACGAATGCTACGACCATGACTACGACTATGACAACGAGCACGGCGACAATGACTAAAAGTAGGACTAGTATCTCTACGAGTTCTAAAATATGCTAAGGTCCACTACCGAGTATAATGTGACCTAGCTTTCATTGATCCGCCATCAAGTGTGATGCAAGCAATGGATGTATCCCAGATCTAGTTTTCCACCTTTCACAGTGAGGTTGTATGACCTCAATTGCTTTCAACGAATTTTATAAAATCGATATTCTGTGTCCCGGAAAGAAATAGAAAATGGCTTAATTTCTTATTTATGCCAATGCCACGAAATAATACCATGAAACAACAAATTCATGATATTTATGCCTTTCGGATGTCACGAATGACTATACTTTTATTTTACGATAAGCGTGCCTTTATATCCTCTAAAAACTATGAAAAATCCACAAATAGAACAACTATGTTGTTCTATATATATTATTATGAAAGGTTCACAAATATCACGAATGCCTCCGACTACAATTCAATGACTATAAATTATTATATAATAAGTGTAATCATATAATCATGCCATGTTAATAATGTTAACGATACATTATTAATTCTACGAAATGCCACGAATGCCATGATAAAATCAATGTAATCATATATCATTTTCCACGATAATTTACTACGATAATATATATGATATAATTGGGAAACAATGTATATCAACACTATGACAATTACCTACGATCATATTATATGCTATTATTAGGAAATAATATATATAAATGCCACGATATTCATATGACAATATTATGGTTTAAAATTGTGCTATTCAAACTACAATCTACTATGAATATAATCTATTGAATTCAAATAATAATATTGTCTACAAATAAGCCCCTACGAAAATTTGTATGAATGTAAATTAACACACCCACACTCTTGATATATAATTACTATTCGTAATCTACCCATACCTACGAAGCTCCCAAAAGCCCACGAATGAGTTGAGCAAGTTTCCCCCCAAAGCCCTCTTTTTGAGCCTCGGGAATAATCTAGCTATGGATCTCAATGATGAACAATAAGGAATTGGGAAGAAGATATACTATTTAATTTTCATGAGACATATTGACATGGAAAATGAGGTAAACACAACGAGAATGAAAGTTAGGGAAACTTATGCCAAAATGTGCATGACAAGATGAGGAATCCGTATCAAGCTTAAAAGTGATGAAAACTCACCTCCCCCTCTCTTCTCTTTTGTGAATGGTGGAATAGAAAGTGAAGAATAAGTATTTGAGTCAACACTTTTTAATCCAAAGTTGACTAGTTGGATCGATCCAATTGGACTTTGATCGATCGAACTGCACAGTGGGATAGATCCAACAACTCCTGGATCGATCAGAGCCACTGGAATTTTAGGTCTAAACCCCTTGGGCTGAAAATTCCAAAAGACCTGTAATCACTAATAGACACTAATGGAAGTGTCAAATAACTTTTTGAAAGGCGTTTGAGTGATTGATACTTGATATACGCTATTTAACGTGATTACCTATGAACTCTGACCAAATCTCCGAATCAACCACCAAAACCTCTATGAATAGATTCATATGAACTCAAAACATATCGCATGACTACAAAAAAGATGCTACACTATGAATTCATCACCATGACAACGAATCATAGTCTTCGACTATAATAGGCATATGCAACTACGAAAGGCATATGCCAATTACGAATACAACGAACAATAACTATGAATGTTACGACGAGTATAAATAATATCATTAAGGGTAATTAATAATATTTTTTAATTGTAAAAATTTATACGAATTTCCCGGGACATTACATTTCGGGTAACGGATGAAGTGTTTCAGAGGATGGCAAGGATTACAGGGGAGGATAGTAACGAAACTCGATCCTCGATGGCTTAGATGCATTTCAGACAGATGGATCCTCCTATCTTTAAGAGAAACTCTGAGCTGATCATAGCCAAGCTGTGGCTTATAGAAATTGAGCGCATCTTCAAGATGCTTCACTTAATAGATGACGACTTGAAAATGGCAACGACGCCATTTTACTAACAAGGCTAAGTTTCCCAGTAGTCGAAGAGCAAGGAGGAGGTTTACGGGCCAAACAACATTATGTGGAATGCTTTCTGAGATCTATTCTTGGACGCTTTCTTTCCAAATACTCTTTAGGAGGAAAAATGTGTTGATTTTATTAATCTTGCTTAGAAGAACATGTCGATACATAAGTACAAGATGAAGTTCATGACTTTTTCTCATTATGCATTAGAGCTTGTTTCTACTAAAAAACTCCAGTGCTGTCAATTCGGTGGGGGACTTTGTCCTTCAGCTCAAATCCCTGCTGCTATGGGACTTTATTAGACATACATGCATTGTGTCGATATGGCTATGGAAGTTGAAGCAAGCACAGTGTAATGTCTAGGAAATATGTAATTTTTTTCAAGCAATAAATAATATCATTACGAGTGATAATTTATTATTTATTTGTTTCATTTCATGTATTTAGGTTATTTCGTTTCGAGATTAGGGTCACGACGTATCAAGCATTTTGGTGTTTACATCTCATTGTAATATTAAGTGTTAATTATTTGTTGATATGTATTAATATATGATATTACATGTTAATATGTATACATATAATGTTTTATATGTATAAAGTAAGGCAAATCAGTAAAAAATGGTAGGCTGTGAGATAGTATCCGGAGGGTATCCGAAGGACCCAGTTGTTAGACAGTCGACAAGAATTCTATACTAAGAAGAGGTGTTGCATCCCGAATCTCCATGAACCAGGGACGCGATCGTATGCAAAAGAAGAGAAAGAAAAATAGAACGGAGTATGTATACAAGGTTTCAAAAGAAAAATATAAAATATTATTTATGCCCTTCACATACGCATCTATTCGTTACTGCATGATGATCCTATACACAGTCTACAGCCACATCAACAACATATATATAAAAAAACTACGCTAAAAAAAAAGAAGATGAAAGCATGTGCCAACTCCAGAAAATACATATATACAACACTGAATAAAAGGTAAATCTATCTATTTACTTATACAACACTACAAGCTATATACTTGTCAAAAATAAAAGGAATAAAAATGTATGCATAGATTTTTCGTCTCTCATATAGGAGTAAAAGCCTATCTATACCGTTGCCCATGCTACAACGCAATCAGAGTGCTCTACAAAACGAAATACATAATCATTCGCTAATACATGTGAGCCAAAAATATGTATAAGTACCTGAGTATCTACTAATACTATACGCCCGCCTCCGCACCTACAAAACCACGCTTATCCAAAAATATGGAAAAAGAAAATTTACAATTACCTAAGTAACTCTACGATAAAAGAAACACCAAGCTATATGCATTGTGAATGAATGCATAACAATGCGTATTAATCTTATGAATACAAATATAATTATAATCATAAATGCAACGCACACCCATGCACTTAATCATGCCAATACTTTAAAATATTTTTATTGGAACTTGTATCATCATGCTTTCATAAATTGTTACAGTCGCCACCCGCTGGTGATGCGACTAAGCCTTCATTGATCACCACCCACTGGTGACGTAATCAATGAAATACTCCCAGATTTGGCTTCTCATCTTTCACGATGCGGCTAAATGACCTCATTGCTAAGATCCATGTATTTTATGATTTGATACATTCATGTCCCAAAAAATGAAAGGAAAAAAACCCATGCATTTGACTTTATAAAACAATTTCCTTTCCAAAAATCCCACGCCAACGCCAATCCAAGTCATGCTACATGAAAGCAATGTAATACATTTAACTACGTATTTTACATGTTATATAATCTATGCATTTAACATGTTAATCAACAATGATATAAGCATAGATTTAGACTACGTATATAAGAATTTTATGTCTATTTTATGCTTACATGATGTATCAATCATGTCTAGTTTGCCAATGCTTATCCAAGCTGATATGATGTATCAATTCGCGTTCATTCGTCTATGCTTGTACAACGCTTATGTGATGTATCAATTACGGCAAAATGTCTACTCATATTATATGCCTTTTAGGCATATCATCATTTCTATTTCCATTCCACATATACAATATATTCAAACGTCTTATTCACATCTACATACGGACAAAGTCATCAATTTTATATTAAAGTTAGTTAACTACCGTACATATGGATAAAGTCATCAATTTATATTAAAGTTAGTTAACTACTGTACCTAACAAGCCAGTAGAAGTCGTCTCGAGACTTGCTATGCAAAAGCCTCAAATCCGTCATTCTTCGCCTCTCGATTTGATATAGAAGACGAATGCGAACGACAACGTACCTATTGATAAAAGTGATGCACATGAGGTAAGGTTCAAGAATATCAAATTGATCTTCACGTACAAAGTTGCACAGAAAATGAGGAAATATAAACGAATGAGACGAAAGGGGAGATTTACTTCAAAATGTTTGTCTCGCTCCAAGGATGAGAAATCTCCACTTTTTAATCATAATCGAACACCGAGGCTAGATGATATCGAGCTCTAAAGGTTGGGCCTTTTGAGTTACCACACCTCTCGCTTTCTATTCTTTTTCAGAAATAATAGGGAAAAGGTGAAGAAGACAAGTATTAGTACATGCCACTTAAGTCAGTCAACACCAGTTGGATCGATCCAACAATATTTTGGTTGATCGGTCCGAAATTTTGGATCGATCCAACAGCTAGTTGGATCGATTGTTGGATCGATCAGAGCCACTGGAATTTCGAGTGCTCATGGGCTGAAAACTTTCAAAAACACTCGTAATCCCTCATAGATACTAATGGAAGTGTCTAACAACTTTCAGAATCGTATTTGAGTGCCCGAAACTTGATCTATGCTACATAATGTGACTACTGGCAAACCCAATCCAAACCCCGCATTTCTACGCTATTCGGCATTATCTTCCATGTTACGTAACTATGCACCACACTTCATGCATATACATATAATCCATGCGTTCTACACAATAATAATATTATAATGTAATGAATAATATTATTATTAAAACAAAAAATTTATCCGAATTTCCAGGACGTTACATCTTACCCACATTATGAAATTTCATCCTCAAAATTCGCACACACTACGCAAAAGAAACAACATACTGGAATCGATGAATAACTCAGGATGCTTCATATGCACCACACACCATACATATATATACATAATCTACGCATGCTTCCACAACACCTTGACCAAACGAATACTATGCCGACGCAATGTTTACTCTTTCAAATCTAAGATACAAATCAGTTGAAGCATATACAACACGTCATCTTGCACATATAAATAATCAAAGTCAATCATATGAGATGAATATCGTTAGTACTTCTGCAATATAGATATATGAAAGACCAGATGAATAATCGCAAGTTGAGGTGGTAACGTCAACGGATACACCACTTCACCCACCACTTCGAGAATAAGGAAAGGATCGATATAACGCGGTGAAAGCTTTCCTTTCTTCCCAAATTGCATGTTTCCCTTCTTCGGAGATACCTTAAAAAATACGTGTTCCCCTACTTCAAATGCCAAGGGACGCCTTCGCACATCCGCATAACGTTTGTGGCAAATTCAAGCCGTCTTTAAATGCTGCTTAATCAACTATTCAATCCGAGTTGTCTCTTAGACCAACTCCGGACCCAACAATGCTGCTTTGCCAACTTCCACCCAACAAATTGGAGATCTACGCAATCTCCCAAAGATTCCATTTCGATACTTGCGTAATAAATGTTATTGTAAGAAAATTCAATCAAGCTTACGCGATCTTCCCAACTGTCATCATAATCAAGCATGCAAGCACGAAACATATCCTCCAATGTCTAGATGGTTCGCTCCGATTGGCCATCATTTGTGGGTGAAAAGTCGTGATTAAAGAAAGTTTGGTTCATAAGGCTTCTTGAAGCCCCAACCAATAACACAATATAAACCTAGAGTCACTGTCTGACACAATGGATACCAGAATTCTATGCAATCGAACAATTTCATCGATGTACTTCCAACATAATTTCTCGACACAATCAGTCGTATGAACCGGAAGAAAATGAGTAGACTTTGTCATTCGATCGACAATCACCCAAATGGCATCAAAACAATGTCGTAATCTAGGCAAACCTACTATAAAATCTATCGTAATCCATTCCTACTTCCACTCGAGAACTAGAAATGATCTAAGCAACCTACCTGGACCCTAGTGTTTCGCCTTTACTTATTGACATGTTAAACAATGCAATACATACTCCGCAATATCTTTTTTCAATTTGGACCACCAAAATTGATGCTCAATGTCATAGAACATTTTAGTACCCTTAGGATACACCGCCAAATTGCGAATGATGAGATTCATACAAAACCTCATCTTGAACAAATGTAGGGATGAATAAACAACCCTAGAACCGAACTCCGCCATCTTCCGCCAACACCCATCTATCAAGTCCATGCTTGCTAATAATGCAAATACGATATACGTCAGATTCGTCATCAGCACGTTGAGCTTCAATTACACGAATGACCAAAGTTGGTTGAACTTCGATCGTATACAATATAGCTCCAATCCACACTTCTTCTACGTAATCCAATCCAAATTTGTTCAATATTGGTAACATCTCCCATTCATCCACTGCCAGAAATGCAAGAGTACACCAAGTCTTTCGACTCAATGCATCAACTACCACATTTCTCTTTTCGGGATAATACTCTAAATCAAAGTTGTACTAATCTAAGTTTTGCATCCACCTCCGTTGACACATATTCAAGTCACGTTAGGTAAATACATACTTGATCGATTTATGATTAGAAAATACCTCAAACTTTTCTTCGTAGAGGTAATGCGTCAAACTTTCAATGCAAATACCACCACATCAAATTCAAGATCATGAGTCGGATAATTCTTCTTATAAACCTTGAATTCCCTTGATGCATATGCCACAACCTTTCCAGGTTGCATCAACACATAACCCAACCCTTCTTTTGATGTATCGCAATATACCGAGTAGCCAAGCCCTTGCTCCGGAATCATAAGAATAAGAGCTAAGGTAAACAATGCCTTCAAAATGAGAAAAGACTCCTTGCATTTTGCATTCCACTCAAACTTCATACCCTTACGAGTAAGTCTAATCATTGAGGCCACCAAATGAGAAAAGTCCTTAACAAAGTGACGATAAAACCTGACTAACCCTGAGAAGCTTCGAATTTGGAATACCAACTTAGGACGTTTCTAATTAGTTATGGCCTCAACTTTCAACGAATCAACAGTTATACCTCCTTCTGATACAAAATGACCAAGAAAACATACATCGCACAACCGAAATTCGTATTTCAATAACTGCACAAAAGGTTGATTCTCTCGAAGAGTAGAAAGTACAATGCGAATATGTTCTCGGTGAGCCTCTTCTATAGACGAATACGCGATATCGTCAACGAATACAAAGATTAAATGATCCAAATAAGGCTGAAAATGTGGTTAATCAAATCCATGAAAGCTGCAGGAGCATTAGTCAAACTAAAAGACATTTCAGGAAACTCAATTTTATTAATATCCTCCTTCCACACTAGCAATTGATGATAACCCGAATGTAAATCAATTTTGGAAAAGAACTAAGAACTTGTAGTTGATGAAAGAGATTATCAATACGCAATAAAGAGTTCATGTTCTTCACCATCACATGATTCAATTTGCTATAATCAATGCATATGCTCATTAATCCATCCTTCTTCTGAACAAATAACACTAGAGCACCCCAACGATAAGTACTTTGTCTAATAAACCTTTTCAACGTTAAATAATCAACTTGCACTAGAAATTCCTCCAACTCCGCTAGAGCCAAACTATATGGCACTATAAAAATAGGCTTCGTTCCCATCATCAAATCAATAGTGGACTCAACTTTGCTCTCAGTAGGTAGTCCACTTAAGTCATCAGGAAACACATCCAGAAAATCACAGACTACTGGCAACAACTCCAACCCTGTAACTACTTCCTCCGCGACAGATAAACTAGTCATCATGATAGAAAGATTAGTCAATCCGTGACGAGTATTGGGAATCGCATGACTACGTTCCCCATGGAAATAAATGCTAACCCCCGCAAGAGTCCTCATACGCCTCTCGCAATCAATGATAGCATAAAAGTCTATCAATCAATCTATACCCATAATTATATTAAAACCTAACATGTCAAATACTACGAAGTCATATATGAAAATGGGATCCACTATAAGAATCCTGTACCCTTACAAACGTGAACAATTCAATAAGTATTATCCCCCGGAGTATCAACATACATAGGAGAATTTAAATACTCCATAGGCAATTCCAATATCAATGCAAAACGTAATGAAATGAATGAACGTTATGCACCAATATCGAATAAAACATGTGCCCATATAAAAAGAAATGATACTTTACCTCGAACAATGGATGGCTCAACAGCATCTGGAGCTTGAGGCATATGAGGAATAGCATAAGCACGGGCCTGTGAATATTGATCCTACTAAAATTCACCTCATCCAACTTAACTCTGGTAGCCTCAACGCTATACACCCCCGCTTTAACGAGAAGATGAAGAAGACAAAGTCGATAGTGGCCTCGGAGCCACACCAGAAGATGAAGGTTGTTGCTGCTGAGGTGCAGCGGGAACAACAAAATCCTTTGGATAATGAGACTATATGTATCCTCGCTGGCTATGCCGATGGCAAGCAACTAATGTGCATACCGCCTGAACATGAGACTCCAACCCACACATCTGACATGCAGCAGGAAATGAGCAATTATAAGCAATATGACTCTAACAGCCACAATGGAAACACCCCGAGTCTCGTGCATGGAACCTGAAGAAGAAAAGACAGGCTGAGAATGCCAGCGAGAAAAAGTAGAAAAGCCGCCCCAGACCTTTTCTTACCACCACCGCTGCTAACATGGGAACCACCACCGCCACCACCATTACCACCACTGCCACTACGACCATTACGCATACCCTAACCTATATCCGGACTCTAAACAAACTGTGGCTGAGAATCAGAAGTTTGGCCCAAATATCGAGTAGAATAAAAAGTAGAACGAGAAATCTTTGCCTGTTGTTTGGTCTCCAGACTATTTTCCACTTCTATAGCCATATTAATACACTCGTTAGATGGATGCAAACCACTATTGAATTGATGAATATACATATTATCCATCGATACGTTCTCGGGCACATATCAAGACAAATCGGTGAATGAAATCTAATACTTTTACACTGAAGAACCTTCTTGGAAAAGATTCATAAACTGCTCCCGCTTTCTTTCATGAAACATCTGGGGAAACATTTTGTCTAAGAATAGCTCCCGAAACGCGGATCAAGTAATGTCTCCTATCCCACTCATCTCTTCCTTGCTACTCCACCGAGTCACCTTACCCTGCAAGTATAATGGCGCCATTACCATTCGTAAGTCATCATCGACCATATGAAAAGATTTTAAATTCTCTCCACATCTCTTACCCAATCTTCGGCTAGGATAGCGTCGCCCTCTCCCAAAAAGATAGGTGGAGCCATAGTACGAAACATCTTCTGAGCCATAACTACTCGAGTTTTGACATTCTCTACGCTTGTCTTTGAACATGCGCTACTCTATTTAAGGCTTCTTCCAACTCTTGTATCAAACTAGAGGACTCTCCTATATTGTTAAGTCCCGTTAAAGCTAATGGGGGAACTCCAGATCAAAGTAAACGAACCCCCTCACTTCCTCGCTTGTATGATCCTCTAAGTAAGGGATATTATCTGCTTTCAGAATCTCCAGCTCTCGTACACGAGTGTGCCTTAGATGAACCTCTTCCTCACCACGAGTCCCCGCTTTACCACTACGACTATGCGCATTCGAAACTCTCCCTCCACATCGACCTCTGCCGCAATTTGCATGCCCCCGCACCATCACTAACTTTACATCAACAACCATGCAAAAAGTAAAAAAGTCATATTTCATAATGTAGTGATAGTATCTACGCCTACGCAACTATCACACATTATGTCACGCAAGAAGTTAATACTTAAGCAAATAATTCTTTTGCATTCTTATACTCTCGCCTTACCAAGACCTCCTACCCGTAAGCCACCAAAGTTTATATCATTTGATTTGCTTCAATACCAACCCATCACGCCCTAAATCCCAGGTAAACCCAGGGACGTTAGCTAATAAAGAAAAGGAAAATAAAATAAATAAAAATAAAACGAAATAAAATGAAATAACTACTTCTACGCCATTCACATTGCATATATCCGTCACTGTAGGATGGTCCTACGTACATTCTACAGTATTTACAAAAGAACTATGCTAAAAAAAAGGATGAAGGCCATAATCAACTCAAGAAAATACATATATACAATGCTGAATAAAAAGTAAACCTGTCTGTTTGTTTATACAATACTACAAGTTGTATATTTGTCAAAAATAAAAGAAATAGAATGTATACATAGGTTCTTCGTCCCTCATACAGGAGCTAGAACTTGTCCATACCTTCACCCATGCTACAATGCCACATTTACGCAATCAGATTGCGCTACTAAACAAAATACATAATCTTGCACTAATACATGGATCCAAAAAATATGTACATGGGCTGAGCATCTACTGATTCTCTATGCCCACCTTCACATCTGCAAAACCATGCATATTCAAAAATATGGAAAAATAATGTACGGTTAGCCAAAAAACTCTACAATAAAAGAGAGATTATGATATATACATAGTAAATGAAGGGATGACAATGCATATTAATCTTGTAAACATAAATATAATTATGATCATGAATGTACGCCCATGCACTTTACCATGCTAATACTTTAAAATATTTTTATTGGGATTAGTATTACTAGGCTTTCATGAATCGCTATGATTGCCACCCGCTGGTGACGCGACCAAGCCTTCATTGATCACCACCCGCTGGTGATGTAATCAATGGAATAATCTCATATTTAGTTTTCTATTATTCACGGTGAGGCTTAATGACCTCATTGCTAAAATCCATGCATTTTATAATTTGATACATTTATGTCCCGAAAATGAAAGGAAAACAACTAATTTATTTCATTTTATAAAACAATTTCCTTCACAAAAATCTCACGTCAATGCCAATCCACGCAATACCACCTGAATGCAATGTAATGGATTTAACTATACATTTGACATATTATAATTCACACATTTAACAGGATAATCAACAACGCTATAAACATGGATTTAGACTACGCACATAAGAATTTCATGTCTGTTCTATGCCTACACAATATATCAATCACATCTAGTTAGCCAACACATATCTACAATTATATGACATATCAATTCACGTCCATTCATCTATGCTTATACTATGCTTATGTGACGTATCAATCACGTCAAATTGTCTGCGCATATTAAACGCCTATTAGGCATATCATCTCGTCTAATTCCATTCCACATACACATCACATTCAAACGTCTCATTCACATCTACACATGAACAAACTCGTCAATTTTATATTAAAGTTCGTTAACTACTATACCTAACAAACCACTAGAAGTCGTCTCAAGGCTTCCTACACAAAAGCTTCAAATCCGCCCTTCTTCACCTCTCGATTTGATGTA
>MKEJ01026516.1:0-30982 GCA_001753735.1 Embelia ribes
TTATTGTTAAGATACTTTGATTATTTTATGTTTACGTCCCCGTGGTCTTGGATTCTGGGACTCAACTTCGGGATCTCAGATTTCGGGGCATGACACTTCGATAATAAAATTGAGCATTGCTCTTTCGTAAAGAATTCAAATTCTTCTATTCACTTCTTTTTGAAAATTTCATTTTCAATATTTCAAATTCTTAAGAAAATCAATTTCCAACTTCTTGATTGTCAAAAACATCACTTTAGTTCAAAACATGAAAAATGCCACTTTGATGAATTAATGCCAACACATATGATCATGAAATTCAATCAACTTCTAATTATGCTTCATTCTTTATATAAACGAGTTCAAACAACTACAATTCATCTCTAATTTACTTCAAAATATCATGCCATAACTTCATAAAATTTACACGTAAGGAACACACATAAACTCATGCATATATTGTTATTTCTAAGTAGCTATTAACACGCTAGAATACTTCCGAGAGCTAATATTAAAAAATCTCCAAATCTCCTACTCTTCAAACCTAGGTTTGATCTATCTAACAAATCCGAATTAATTCGAACCTACATATAAAAATGGTCTACTCAACTCGAGGATAAATAATATCAACTTTAATTTCACGTACGAACTAGGCACGAAAATCAAAGTATTATGAACAAACAAGACAAGTTTGGTGGCTTACATTAAAATGATCTCTATACTTTGGGGGTCAAGAATCTACGCTTAGAATTCACTTCTGACCTCAGAGGCAAGATCAATCGAGCTTCTAAAGCTTGGAAATTTCGTGGCCCTTCTCTTTCTCTCTTCTGTCTCTGACTTTGTAAAAATAATAATACAACTCACTCACTTAAGTTTGTTAAAAGCCATTGCTTCGAACGACAGTTGGCCATAGTTCGAACGGTAACCCGCAAACGAGTGCACTTTGAAAAACTGCAAAAATATTCTCAGGCATAGAACCAATCATTTCAATTCCAAACTTCACCCTTCAACCTCAAATGCTATTTTACAAATAGTAACACCTGAAAAACATATAGTAAGGTTATTACAAAGAGCTACACTTCCACCAATGTACCACGCAATAATTTAACAACATCAACACATCTTTTACAACACATCATGATACAATTCTATACTAATGCAATATGTCTTCTTACTACAATATTTCTATATGCACTCTAAGGTTTCATACTTCCTTCTACAATATGTTATGCACTTCTGTTCTACAATAATACAATAGTAGTAGCATTAGTTTCAATAATATTATTATACATGCGCAAAATTACTATGAGTTTATAGGACGTTACAGATGCTTTATAAACTGAAATATTAATAATTTACAATTCAATTTAAGGAAATTTTTAGTTTGGCTATTTCTAACATGAACTTTAAGGCAACTAAATAGTATTTTATTGTGTAGTTAAAGGATCGAGCCTCATAAATTCAACCAGCAAAAAGCAGAAAAAAAGAATACAAAAAGTAGTAAAGAATCACCTCATTTTCAAATATGCAAATTACACCTGCTAATCACTTAATTTCTTTCAGAATATACCACATCCTTCAATATATTAACTACATCCTAAATAATGAGTTCTTTGTCGGTTTAGATATTGATTACAATAGCCTAAGAACGATTGCACAATGTTTACATTATAGGTTTATGATTATAAATTTAAAGCAAGAAAAATTAATAAATAAATAATGTATGAATAAAAAAAAAAGGACCAATTTTTAAATTTAACATTAAATGGAAGTAGAAAACAATAAATTTTCCAAGTACTTTTTAGGATAGTTGAAATTATAGTAGATTATATGCTTTGAGCGTTATGTACAACAATTATCAATTAACTAAAATTTTGGAAGAACACATAATGGTAATAATTTCATAAAATTTTAAGTTTAGCTTATTTTCAATATAAACAAATTTAATGTTATCTGTGAGGTAGAATAAGTTATTGAGAAATCAATAAGTAGCGGTGAAGGACACGATGTTGGTCGAGATGACTTGGGTGGCACCTTGATCAACTATCAAATAAGAGAGGGAAGCTGATATTGACAGAGAGGATGAGCTGATGCAATATTTTTTTTAAGTATTAAGTGCATTTTTTTTTCCTTTTGGATTGCGAGAAGGATGGGTATACATGAATATGATATATACATATTTTGTTTTGTTTTTTTTTTCTTCTGAAGTTTAATAAGAGGTTAAACATTACTAAGAGGGTAAACAGGAATAAAAATCGATAAAACGCTCGAGAATAGAATTAGAATAACAAAAATACGTTAAACACTGAAGAGTAAAATGAGAGCACAACATAAGAAAGTGAAATACCAAAAAAAAAAAAAATGTTTAATACACCTTTATACTTTTATAGTAGAGAGTACAAGAATTGGGCACAATTCGACTTTTTTTTAATATTAATAAGAAGGTAAAATAGAAACCAAAATATATATCACCTTTGTTCTCCTTTTATAGTTGATAGTAGATGGATGGGAAAAGATATGTCATTTTTTAAATTATAATAGAGGTAAAATATGAACAAAACTAAGAAGTTAAAATAAAAAAATTGCAAAACACACATGTGTTTCAATAGTAAATAATTATTGAATAATACACTGGTGGTTTGATATTTTTTTAATTTTGATAAGAGGGTATGCTATTAAAAAAATAAGAGGGTGAAAAAGGAACAAAAGAATTGATAAAACACCACAGTAAATTTCTACTTGAGAGTATACAAATGCGACACAGTTGATTTTTTTTTTCTTTAACAAGAAGGTAAAATAAGAAAAAAAAAATATGAGAATAAAATATGAACAAATATATGTAAAACATGCTTGTGTTTTTATATTAGAGAGTTGATGTATCACAATTTTAGCAAGCATCTTGATCACGTCTGGTTAACATTTTGTATTGGTTTGAAAATGCTAAAATGTTAGTAAGTTAATGGAAAATGCCAAAATCAATAAGTCGGATGATATGGCTTGATGAAAGTTACTTTCCTCCCTTTTCAATGATGAAACGTTGCATTGCTTCTCTCTTATCCTAATCGGATCCAAATTGATAACCAATTACGGAATCAATTAAATTGGACGATACGTTTTGATAAAACGTTAGCTTTGTACTGCGGTCATGGGCCAACGAATATTGTTCTCACAAACCGAAGCGGAAACCTCAATATTGAAGAGGGGAACGGGTGAAATTATACAAGTTTGCAAATTTTTTTAGTATCTTATAAGAGTTGCAACATTGTGCCGTATATTAAGGACGAGTTTTTTAATAATAATTGGCCGCTGCGGATTGTGCATAGTCTTGAACTGTCCTATATGCTACTACTATCTAAAATTTTACAATCAACTTACGAATATGCTTTAAAATAACTACATTAAAAAATACCATAGGATACAAATAGAAGTAATAACAAATAGAAGTAAAGATATTATTCGTAAAAATCAAGAGACGTCTTTGCAACATGACTTTGGGTGTAAAATTAAGAATTATTGTTGCCCCATTTTGCTCCCTTCACCACAGTAGAATTTTATTTAAAACTAACGGCTCAATCTCCCGCTGTGTTACGTTAGGAGTGGCAATGATTTGAATGTAGTTGAGTTTTAGTCATATAAAAACTCGACTTGAATTGACTGGAATTAGTACTACTTGAGCTCGAGCTGGAGTACAAGTTTTGACTAGAACCCAACTCGATCGAAAATGTGAAGATCAAGCACAACTCGAAAATTCTTTTTTATTCATTTTGACAAATGAATGTGTTTATTTACTTAGAATACATTTTAAAGTATACAAATTATAAATATAAATAAATTTATACATTTATATTATTCCATAAGCAAATTGTGAAGCAAATTGTATATCTTGATACTCAAATTCGAATCAAGTGTGAAAAATCTGCTCAAACTGCCCAATTTGATATATATATTTCTCATATATATATATATATATATATATATATTATAATTGAAAAAAGTGTTTGGTATATAGTAAACCTATACATACATATGCTGCTTCTGCTCATACTGCAGCTATGCTCATGACTTCCGCTTCTGTGGGTTTGGTAACACTCTCTTCATCCTATTCGATTAATTTCTGTTTTTTCATTTTATTTATTTATTTTTAATCATTTTTCATTATTTCTACGAGACCCTTTTGAGCAATTGAGTGAAAGTTATTTGTGGGGTTGTTTTTGTAGGGATTTACTTTCGGTTTCGGTAATGGATGGATTTTAAAGCCTACCATCAAATCAATAAATTGTATTTCTCAGGTTTCTGTTTTTCTTCTTTTTTTTTTTTTTAACTGTATTTTATATTGTCATGCATATTGCACCAGCATTTCACATTTTAGTTAGATATCTCACTTTTTGTAAACTCATTTCTAGTACAAAAATGGAAATGAGCCGGACCAAAAGAATCATTTCTATACATCGAAAATATTAATATATAAAAATAAATAAATACTTAAAAATAATTTTTTATTATACTGGTGTATTTATTTTATTTTGGTGGGAAAAAATTTATTTATTTTTAATATAGATGTAACATTTCTAAAAATTTTTATGAATGAAATTTATCTCCCAATTTCTCATTTGAGAAATTAAAGGGGTAGAAATCCCCCTATAGAAGCCTCCTGTGAATGCTCTTAAATGTTGGGCAACAAAAACAAAATCTAACACTAGCAAACTAATTGGGGTAATTTTGTAATTGTATATGCTGAAATCCGTTTTTGTGGCCTAAAATTTACCTCTCACAATTACGCCAAAAATGAAATTTGGAGGCATCTATCCTTGGTTGCCGCTTAAGCCTAGGAGCTAGGGTTATTTTAATACTAGTTGATCCTTTAGGGCATTCCCACAGATATAACGCTCTCATTACCTAAATTATGTTCCTATAACTCAACTCTAAAATAGGTGTTGGAAAACAAGAACGTTCACGCTAGATCTCCTAGGCTTAAAAATTGTATTGGGGATGAATAAAAGCCCCCTAGTTCAAGGGCACAATTTAACAGACCCCTATTTCTCAAGAGGGTTAGATAGTATTAGATACACTGGTACAACAAATAACTGCTGATATTAACCCTAAATTTAAGATAGAGGCCCTATATAGATTGACTAATGGAAGTGCCCTAACTATTGTTACCCCCGAATTGTAATCCATGTCCCTCCAACTTTAATAGAGACTTGCATATAGAGAAGCCCACAACATAGCCCTCAAACTTAAAAATAGAATTAGGGATGAACAACAGTCCTCTAGTTTAATGGAGCATCATAGTAAAACCCTTAAGTGTTCGGAAATTGAATATTATTTGCATACACTGGTGGGAATGTGTCCTTTGATTTAATCCCTAAAATTTAGGTTAGTGACTCATTTAGAGGCTCTGCTGGGAGTGCCCTTCTGGTCGTCCAGCTGCCCACCTTATACCTTTTAGGGGCGCAAGTTATAACACCCCCAAAATGGTTGGGATTTTTCGATAAAAATTGTGCAAATAGTATTCTCCCATTGTAAATATCCTTGACAAAAGTGTCAACCAGAAATGTTATAAGTCAGACTTACGAGACAAATAGTATCATCTCATCCCTTATTAGCCAAATAACCACTAGGGAAATTCTACATTCATATTAAGCCCCCTTCAATCATTGTCATAGCTTGCAACTATAATTCATATGTAAAATTATAATTCCTCTGTAAAAAAAATAAAAAAACATAATAAACGAGAATTATTTGTATGAAAACAAAGCACAAATTAAGGTAGAAGGACAAAGAATAACTAGTTTGATTCTGGCTCAGTATATTTGATCGATTTGTTACAAGCCTGCGTTTGCTTTATATTTGATTTGTTCTTGATTTAGCAGTGCTTTAGGTTCATAAGTGCTCAGCAGGTGGTTAATTTTTCGGTTTTCAAATTGGTTTATTATTGTCTGCTAAGTTCTGCAGAAAGTCTTAACTTCATAGTTCTCTTTGACACACACTCTTCTTGGTAGGAGCCTATTTCATATAACATTTTATGTTAAACTTGGTCGTATATTTTATGCGGGAGACACAGATTTTTCTTTCCTTTTTTTTCATGTCCAGTGACTAACTTTTAAATATCTGTTTCCAAGGGAAAAAGCTTCATAGAAGTAGAGAAGAACCAAGATGAAACTATTATAAAGGAAAATAAACTGAGCACCAATTCTATGCAAAACAACACCGATGACCTCCCACCATTAGTGAGGGCATTGAAAGCTTCGGCCAAGCAAAATGCTGCTAGTTTTCACTTCCCTGGGCACAACAGAGGACAAGCTGCCCCGTCATCGTTAACTCAACTCATCGGTATAAATCCATTTATTCATGATTTACCTGAGCTTCCGGAGCTTGACAACCTTTTTTCTCCACAAGGACCTATTTTAGAGGCCCAAACACAAGCGGCGAAATTATTTGGAGCATTGGAGACTTGGTTTCTTGTTGGGGGTACAACTTGTGGAATTCAAGCTGCAATTATGAGTACATGTTCACCCGGAGATTTTCTTATTCTCCCTCGAAATTCTCATATATCTTCCTTTTCGGCAATGGTTTTATCAGGTGTTATACCGAAATATGTTATTCCGGAGTATGATTCCGATTGGGACATTGCCGGTGGGATCACTCTATCCCAGGCAAGTACATTAACTATGTAGTGGATTTGTCTTCATTATTCATCTTTAAAGGGGCTATCTTTGTTACTTTGGTGGATTTTGGGGAAATGATCAGAAATCACCATATATATAATTTAATTGATTTGAAAGAAGATTTGAGAATTCAGAAACTTCTAATTGTCAGTTTTTTTTCACATTCTCGAAATTATTGGTTGCGGGAGTTAGATTATTGAAACTTTTGAAAACTGTTTGTTCTCTATTGGGAACAAGCAAAAGCAGCTTCTGTCTGGTTTCCAAAACTGCGGGTTTTCAGGATAATTGTCACCAAACTTGCATCAAGGATATGCGGCATTACTCTCAAAAATATTTTTAAAAAATGATTTGTTTACCAATCCACCCGATGGATTTCCTGCAATGTTATCTGCTTACAAAACTAAATTTAGTTTTCAAAATTCTGACTAAACGCACCATAAAGTTTCAATGTTGTTGATGAGACAGTTCAGTCAGATTTCGATATTGGAACTTTTTGAGACTATATATGTTTGATTTTGCAGATAGAAAATGCTATAAAGGAATTGTCAACGGAAGGTCGAAAAGCTGCTGCTGTGCTTATAACTTCCCCAACTTACCATGGTATATGCAGCAATTTGAGTGAGATTTCACATCTTTGCCATTCGCATAAAATTCCATTAATTGTTGATGAAGCTCATGGGGCCCACTTGGGGTTTCATCCTAAACTCCCTCCTTCAGCCCTCAGCCAAGGGGCTGATATAGCTGTTCAATCAACTCACAAAGTGTTATGCTCTCTTACACAATCATCAATGTTGCATATAGGTGGGAATATTGTTGATAGGGACAGAATTAGTCGATCCCTTCAAACCCTCCAAAGTACGAGCCCGAGTTATCTTCTTTTAGCCTCATTGGATGCTACTAGAGCTCAAATAAGCAAAAACCCACAAATCATTTTTGGAAAAGCACTAGAATTGGCTTCCAAAGCAAAGAAAACAATTAACGAAATCCCAGGTATCTCAGTCCTCAACATTTCAAGATTCTCCAACTTTCCTTTTATCGACCCTTTACGGATCAATATCAGAATATTAAATCTTAACCTTTCGGTTTTCGAGGCTGATGAGTTCCTATTTAGTGAATATGGTGTTGTTTCTGAACTTGTTGGGACCCGTGCTATTACATTAGCTTTCAATTTAGGAACATGTGAAGAACACGTTGACAGACTCATATTAGGACTACAAGATCTATCGTCGAAATATTCCTCAATCCAAGGCAAATTAAACACAGTCACAGAGTTCCCACATGCTCCTTTCAGTGATGTTAGAATGAGTACGAGTCCACGAGAGGCTTTCTTTGCAAGAAAAAGAAAAGTTAGAATAGATGAGAGCTCTGGAGAAGTATGTGGGGAACTTATATGCCCATACCCACCGGGTATTCCGTTATTGTATCCAGGTGAGGTTATTACGAAAGAGGCGTTGGATTATTTGATGTTGATTAGGAGAAAGGGTGTTGATATTACTGGAGCTGCTGATACTCTTCTCAATACCATACTCGTATGCAGTGCTTGAGTAATTTTGTTGGAAGGTAATAGATGATAGTGTTTTTGTTTATGACAAGTGAATGAGTCAAAGATCTTAGATATGCTTATTTTTCGGACTTTCGAGAAAAGCAGAAAGAACCAGATCCTTGGCAGTCGAAAGAGCATCATGCCCTTTTATGTGGGACATTGGGTGCAGAACATGCCCTTTTATAAGACCTGGCTTGCGTTCAAGAGCTATTCGCTGTCGAGAAGAGGGCATATATAGATATAGCCCATACAGGAAAAGACCGACGACGACTGTTGCAAGAGTGAATATTCATTCTTTCGTTCACATTTCTCGTGTAATTACTATTGAATATCAGAAAAATTAAAGAATGCATAATTATTTTTGTAGATAGAACTGACTTTTTTTTTAACAAAATCACAAGCCTTCATTAAACTATTTCAACACTATATTATACATTATGTTTGGGACATGTCTAACAGTCTTTTGTTAAGAACCATCAAAATATAATACATCATACAAAAAACTAAAGTGCATTATGATATATTACCGCTTCTTGAGTAAAAATTGCGCCTTGTGCTAGGATATTTGCTTCACTATTAGCTTCCCGATAGACATGATTTATAACTACAAAATCGAAGGCCTGGACGAGTTGCTGCACGTGATCAAGTACGACCTGATGAAGAGGCTGAGTTTTGAACCAGCATGATAGATTTAAAAGAGCGATAGAATTCTGTATCGATTAAAATACTTTTATAGCCAAAATTTAAACAGTATTGAAGACCTCATTTGAGCGCTTGTAATTCGGATAGGACTAGACTTCCATAACCTATGTTACGCAGAAAAGAATTCTCCATTATGATTTCGTAGCATTCTCCTATACCTGAAGAACCAAAATTAGCTATTTTGGCTTGGTTATTTTCTATTAGGTGAAAAAAAAACCTATTAGTATATTCGTATTTTTCAATAGAGCCATATCTTTTGGCCATAATTCTCATAATTCTGAAAAATATTGACATGATCAGAGAATAAGTTATTGTGTTTCGGAATCCGTTTGGCAGAAGGGACAAGGCGAAGGTAGATCGAACCAACGTTTTTCTTTAGCATAGGAAATGGAGTCCAGTAAAAGTATGTATGTCATTGTAATTACACCGTGTGATTGTAACCTCTAAATACTCCTATATGTTTAATTATTTTTGTTGCTGTCCTTTTAGTACCAAAGTTGGCAAAAAATGGAACAAGGGAAAAAAAATATTGTACGGTATGATTATGTTTAATACGGTTTTTTTGTGTAAAAGTACATTGTAGAAATTTTGGATGACAGTGTTGTAAAATTCAGATTTAAGTATTAGTTTCTCAAGTCAAAACGTTTTTTCTGATGCTTAAGACGAGAAAACGGCTAAAAATATGTTAAACATATGTATATTATAGGGGGTGTGATAAAAAATAAAATGCTCAAATTTTCATTAAATTGCGTACAAGTTCAGGATATGCAAGAGCTTTTCAATTTTATGTACATATATGGGTGTAAACAGTAATAATTTGAAATTTTACAATGTCATGCATGCAGCAATGGGTACATTTACTGTGTACATGTCCATGAATTGTATGTCTGTAACAACATAGGCAAATTTTTCTCAATAGCAATCGTTTTGGGGAACATAAATCATAATCGCAATCATAGCTTTCGTAGTTATTAGACATCGATTAAGATGACTCGGGTTCTAAAATATCTATTCCGTATATTCAAACTTACAAGAAATTATCAAAAATGACTTCGCATATTCCAAAAAACAGGCGCCACTCGAAAACATTCACTGTCCACCAAATCTCTACGCCTTCAAAGACCATTACTCGGACTACATCAAATTGTCGTATAAAAACATAGAGCTGAGAAAGGCAGAATCAATCATTCAATTATAATATGATAGATACATTTGGGCACAGGCACAAGATAAGGGACTGGTTTGTTGTTTACATGATATCTGAATATTACAAAAAGAAACATTTGGACACAAAGGAACCCACCAACTACCACAAAGTCTTCGAGAAAGTTAACCTTTGAGTTCACCTAAGCCACGGCATATAATTCGAACACATAAGTCAGACAAAGCCAAGCGAAAACCAAGTCTCGGATCACTAAGAGGGCTACTATAGTCGGTTACAACAATATTTTCACCACAAAATTACCGAGAAAATTGAACTTAGAGATCAATTCCACCATTTACAGATTGAGAAAGTTCTTCCTCCTGTACAGGTTGAGAAGGTTCGTCCACTGTTACAAGCTGAGAAGGCTCTTCCACCTTGACTTTTTGTTGATCATCGTAGACTAAGTCATTGCTTGTGGACTCATTTGCTGGTTTCTTCGCGCGCTTTTTTGGTCGGTTTATGGTTTCAGAAGGTGACTCTGAAAGCGCCTTAGAAAGCCCTGGTCCACCGAGTCGTAGGTCCGCGCTCTCAGCTGGGCCCGCCCATGAAATGGGATTAACTGCCATAATCAACATTGCATTAATCATATATACTATCAAACAATATAATAAACATACTAAGGGGGTTCCAAAATGGACAGCTGGGCTGTCCGTATATATATACACACACTCGTTCAAGCAAGTTTTCCACTATTACCACTTGCGTTGGCAATATATGAATACCTTTAAATTATAATGATTCTTTAGATAATTATTTCATGAAAGATAAATTTAATACAAAAAATAGTTGAAAGATGAAAACCATCGTCAAGATGACCAACACTCGAGAGAGTAGGACCACGATATTGGCCCAATAAGGAATTAACAATCATTTCTTCTTCCAACAATAAAAAGAAAATACATATTATAAAAAAGAAAGGGAAACAAAGATAATAAGAGGAAAGAAATGCCTCAATTAGTACAATGCAATAGAATGAAAAGGATTTTGCAGAAATAAATGTTTTTATTTTTAGCAAAACTCCACTCCAATTAACTATGAATCTATCCCTTGACATTTCCATAAAACAAAATACGAGTGACTTCCAAACTTAATTTTCATTCCCTCTAAAAAACACTCTTTCCCATTCCACTCGTATATAGTTTTAAAATGAGAATATACCATCGGATGGTTCAAGAAGCCCTGTCGTTCCATTATTGGGATCAGCAGGTGTCAATTTTGCAGGGCGCTTCCTCACATAGTTATCCTGCAAAGGCTTCGGGGTTTGGAATGAAAATTGTGACAATTTCACCCCTGCCTCTAAATATTCGGGATGCTCTGCCAAGTACCTACACAATCCGAAGCTCTTAAAAATATCAGAAAAGAAATAATGTTGCCTTTTGTTCGAGGGTCTGTCAAATCAATAGGGATTTGAAATTGATACATTGCATTTCTATGATATCTGTAAGTAAATCCATGGACAGATTTCAGTCGCATACAATATGAGGATTTCATATCATGGTTGTACACTAGTAGTGATTTCAACCTATGATGTTAAAAGTACTAGCATGACAATAAACAAGCTCATCCTCTTGATCAACCGAAAAGTAATGGTTAGTTTGCTGCATTCATATTTTATTCATTTTTTGGAGAGCTATAGTTTTCTGGGATCCATTATCTGAGAAGTAAACGAGAAGCTGCTAGAAACAGATTCAAGTCCCAGATATTCTTTCGGGATTGTCCTAGTCTGCGTTGAACACTTGAAAAAAAGGCAAAAAGAAATGCAATACAGGTACAACAATAATGTAAGCAACCAGAACATACTTTTGTACTTCGACCATAGAGCGAAGTCTCTTGCCTGATGGTGCAGCATAGTACCTGAAAATAGTTGGGGGGAAAAGAATATCAACATAACCAATTCTGCCAATAGCAAAGTACCAAATTATAACCTCTGAACTTTAAGAAGCTAGATAATGTACAACTGTAACTGCAAAAATTGATGCATCAAACGCAAAGATAATCAAGCTATCATGTAGTCAGTTAACAATACATAGATCACCAGCAAAGAAAACAGCAATGAAAGTCAACAAATTATCATAGGACCTCTCCATATGTACCTCAAACCTTGACCAGGATAAAACATTAATAGACTCTGTGAGCACGTACATGCTAAACTAGAATGCCTACCACATAATAGGATAATAACTATAACAAGCCGCTCACTACATTTTATACTTACGATATAGAAACACTTTGTTTCCAAAACTCGTGCTAGAACTAGTTCTCAATTGTTCTCTTAACGTACATCATTCAAAATTACTTCTAGGGAAGTCAATAGAATAACATATATCAATTGTAAAGCTATGGTTCTTAATCTTTCAATTAAAGTTCATGCCCCAAACTGCATTTTTCCCCATAAGAAAAAGAGTCTCGTTTCTACTAATTATTATGTAAGATTCTTATTGGCATAGCTATTTGTTCAAGAAAGGCATTATAGCTTTCAATTACCCTACATAATTTTGGCAACATTTTTAGCTTCCAGTTTATGCATAGTTTCCATCAAGCTAAAAGCGATTGGCAGAGAAGTATCTGTATAATAACATTCTAATTTGTGAATGAAGAAAAAGAACTCCTTTTTACTTGTGGAGATGTTTGTGCCTTCAAAACCAAACAAACATAATATCACCATCTTCAGAAGTTATAGCCACATTTCGTCACGTTCCCCAAATTTTGTGGGTTTTCATTTTCTGTGGTCACTGGTTTTAGTACCAAGAGCAATGAAACTTTTGAAAACACTATTGTTTCCAAGTCATTTGATGTTTGCAAGAATAATTGTTCTGATACCTAATATTTGGGGTTTTCATAAAATTTTCCAGAACCTATTTCCTAAGCAGGATGCAAAACACATTTCCGAGAGATTTTTACTTTTATAACCATAATATCCACCCTCTCCCAACTGTGAATGGGGTTACAATCAAATTCAGAAACTACTCCTTACGAGCATGAATTCTGAAATCAATTAAATAGACAAGCAAATAGATAAGAGGCATACACATCTGCAAACTTATAGCTTCCTTCGCCCCTGATCCTCAGAAGCCGTTGCCAACCAGGAGGCGGTCGAGCAATATTAGGCTTATCAATTGCCCATAACCTGCTCCCATCCTGACTAATATCAGGTGGATCTTCACATGATATATCAGGCCGCCACTCACGAGCTGTATCACAAAAGAAAGGATTCTCTAGTATGTGTTCGCGTATCTCTTCGTATTTCTCCTTAGTGGGTATGAGCCTCCATTTGAAACACTTGGCACATTGCACAGTGAAAGCCCCTACAGAAAGCAACGGTTTAGAGGAGTGAAATGGAATCGATTTCTTGGGTAAAGGTACCAACTGAAAATCATTGACATCAGGGACAGGTTCAATCTGATCTCCACCATTAGAAGAAGGATCATAAACGACTAATTGTTTCTGAGCATCTTCCATAGGTTGATTCTCCTTGTCCTCTGCACCATAGCCCTCCTCCTCATCTGATGAAGATAGATCTGCCGGATTTTGATTCGTATTTTCCATGAGATCTGGCAAAGTAGAGCCATTAGCTCCATTTTGATCCCTTTTTATCTTAAGGGTGATTTTTGTTGAGCCTGACTGCATCTGAAATACCTAAAGAAACAGGTATGGGCATGGACTAGTGAAGTTCATCATATAAACAAAATGCCTTAAAATATCAGAGATATAAAGCTGGTGCTTCATATGTGGAACTAAGACTACCAAAATTGAAGATGATAAGGATTACTATTATGTTTTAAGCCACCTTATCAATAACAAATTATATTTTCTAATGTCCAAGGGGTAAAAAGAAATTCTAATCTGAGCATCAAAGTGACAAGGACCACCTGGCCAACAGTGAAGACTGTAGCAGATAACTAAAAAGTTCTAAAATTGAGAAACATTGGAGAAGATAGCTGAGCAATAAGAAGATTCCTACAGGCATTAGCAGAAACAAGAAAAGGTTAATCCCAAGAGAGACAAATTTTTAGCTGTAGCAGGGACCGGACATTGTATTGTTCCTATTATAAAGCATGTTTAAAAGCTTCAAAAAAGGTCTTGTCACACACATAAAGTTTGCACACTGAAAACTTGTGGTGGCTTTTAACCCCAACATTTAAAGTGTAAACTTACAAATGGTTGTGCATTTAGCCGTTTGGCCTAACCCTGCTATTCTGGCCAGCGAAACCAGCATGTAATGACAACAATCCCAGGATGGGAAACAGTAGCGTTCGGCTAAAACGAATTACTTGACAAGGGATAAATGTCTACTGAACAAAGAGCCACAAATGGCAGAATTTGAAACAGAAACATACCTCTGATTACTAAGTACAGCTTAGCTAAGTTATCTTCCTTCAAATAATTCCTTTAATGGAATTATGAGACTTCACCACTGACGGGCTCCTGCACAGGATGCTGAAAGTGAGATAAAATTACACACATCAAGTGTTAGGTACATTTCAAAAACTGTGCCAAATATGTCATATCGAAATCTACAAAATTAATTTACCCCGCATAATTATCACCTCACAAGGAATATCCAAATGGGCAAACGTTTTTCAATCATCAGACAGCGTCTCCAAAAGTCAACATTCAACATACGAACACGGTACAATAATCGATTAAATAGCGCACCCACCTCGACAAAGAAGACAGAGATACAAATACAAGCTCAACCAGAATAAACATCGTATCCAAACAACTGTCATGTAAACCATAGGAAGTTCACCATCAACCACATGATCAAAAGATTGAGAGAACACAGCAGAAAACTTGTGCATGGTGCACAAAACCACAATGTGTTAAAATAATCAGCAAAGTTGAACATAACCAATACAAATTTAGCTCGGTTGTGGATCATTAAAATAACAAGGATGAAACATTCTGCAATACCAAGTACCCAAGAGTAGGCTTAGTTGGGTCATTTCTTGGTTGTGGAATCCCTAAGGAGCAAGTGGTTACATAATATATACAATTTCAAGACATTATAGCCGGATCATTTAGAATTTTGGATTTCATAATTGGTGACCCTCTAAATTTTTTCAAATTAGGGTCACCTTTGTGACCCTTCAGATTTTCAAGACGTATGAAAAGGATCTTTCACTAGAAAGTACTTAAAATATAAATGCATGAATCTGAAAGATAAATGCTAATGACATGTCCAACGGCATCGCACGTGTAATGAGCACAACCGTTGCGCAATAGCTATTGTTGAAAATAGTGCTCCATTCAAATGAGCAAAGAGGAACGCATCTAAACACCCATAAATGCCAAATCGCAAAAACACCCAAGCCTTAATCCCCAAAATTTGGAGTCGATTTCGAAATAGGATATCACGACGGCTCATTAATGTAATTTTCCTAAACCAGCTGTTTATATGAGGCAATTTACTCATCTATGTATCTACACACGTCTTTTCTTATCACTTGCATCCACAATGTAAAGCCCTACCCCTAGCGCTTCTTTCATATACCACATTAATATTCTAGCTCTTTCCGAAAAGACCTACCGATCACCTTAAAACAGTATCCATAATGGCAACTAACAACAAAAAGTAAGAAAATGCAAAATCGACCAAAAATAAATGACGTCGAAGGTAGAGCTAAATGCTCCATGAGATAACATACTAAAAATACAATAATTTTTTTTATTTTTTGGGAAAATAAGCATCAGACAGCTACATGTTATTTCTTAGAAATTAATTACATTCGTTGTTACCATGAATTCATTATCCTCATAAATAGCATTCCCAAATCCATTGTCTTTCACGATAAGAGTGGAAGCACACATCTCAAGATTGCATAATTATCTATACTATCTATATAATCTATGTTATTGTATTATTAAAAGCCAATACAAATTTGGCAGATATCCAACTGAAGCCGTGTCATTTTTCATTTGTACCACATATACTCTTATCGCCACACAGATTTACATAGATACAACACAAAGAAATAGAACTCATAAGGGCAGAATCGGATTTTTGTTTTGCTCATGTCACCCATTTTCCCTATTAACCAATCATATGTTAACCACATACCCACCCATGTTTCGTACAACTGCCAAACAAACCAAACTTCCGCCTAATCATTTTCTGCCTCATCTTTTTCCATCATTCCTTTCTGCCAGTGATCTTTCATTCGTTTCTTATTCCCACTGCAACAATCGAGCTTAGAGAAGCAATACAAAACAAAAAAAAGGAGGGACATAAGAAGGATTTTCTACACAACACTGTATTTTCACACTTGAGCAAATTAAGAAGTTCCTGGCCAAATTTGCGAACCGCACTTTCAGTTTTCGGTAAACAAAATCAATTGTAAAATGTTTAATTGTTTTAACGCCAGCATTCAAGAATACAACCATCTCTTCATCATTTATTAGAGACGATAGATGATTCTCAAAAATTCCATTTTAAAATTTGATAACTTTTTTATGTAAGCTTTCTATATTGAAAAAGATTTTGTTGTATATGCGATAATCATTCATAGTCATTCAATTTTCTTCATTTATATTTTTATTATTTTATAAAAAAAATAGCACATGCATCACGTGTGCATCATTCGCTAGTTTCTGAAAAGCTAATTCCTTTACTTGTATACCATAAAACTCATTATTATAAGAAACAGTAAATGGCATTCCCCAATTTATTTTTTAAAATCAATGTTGTTAAACACACTAGGTGCTTTTAAGGTGCTAGGACCCTTCATCACGTTAGGCGCTAGGCACTTGCCTTACTGAAGTGAGGCACTCAAAATATAGCATATGGTTCCTTTCTTTGATTGCAAAACAACTTGACACTGGTTATCAAATAAATATTACATCCCCGTTCTTCTCCACTGAACTTGATTTATTGACGATCAAAACTTTTTTTTTAATTTCAATAAAAGCATTTCAGACGCATCACATGTTTCTAAAAAATTGGTGTCTAATGCCTTATGAGGAAAAGGTGAGCGTCTCAAGCACCTAGCCCTAGGCAAGTGCCTTTTTAATAGTTCCTCACCTGGAGGATCTTAAGGCGCCCGGGCCTCGCCTCGCCTAGCCTAGGTGAGCACCCGGAGAGCCTTTAATAATGTTGTTTTAATTTAAGTGGGCATAAACATAGTGGAACCAAACAAACAAAAATCTTATCTCTAAACTGGGATGAGAAGGATGGTGAGAGAACGAATTCTATCACCAAATCTTCTTTCATTCTACGGCTAGAATCCACCCTACCTCTCTTTTTCCTACGTTAATATTCTCCCTCTTTTTAGACACATCCAATCCACACAAAAAAAAACTACAAGGTAAAGATCACCACAAAACAGTAGCCATAATGGTAACTAACAACAAAAAGCAAGAAAGTGATGATGATCAACATGATATCAACGTCAAAGGTGAGCTAAATCCTCTGCGAAAGAACATACTAAAACTGCAATATTTTTTTACTTCGGGAGAGAATAAGTCTCAAATGGCAAGCTCTTATTTCTTAAAAATTAATTACCTTGTTTGCAACCCTGAAACTCATTAATATCATACTCATAATAAAAAGTAAATAGCATTCCCCAATTCCTTGCCTTTCAAAATAGAAGCTGATACACACATGTCAACATTGCATAATTATTTCTTAAAAACTTAATATCTCACTTCTACCCATAAAAGCATTTTTATCGGGAACGGTATATAGCATTCTAAATCCCTTTTTTCACAAAATAAAACCAAAAAAAGCACAAATCGTACCTCTTCTTTCATCCTACATCTACCATAGAGGTCTACCACTACCTCATCTATCATTCCCCACATTGATATTTTTGCTCTTTTTAGAAATATACAATCTGAAAAAAGCTAAGTAAAGATCACCTCAAAACAGTATCCATAAAGGCAGCTAACAACAAAAAGCAAGAAGATGCAGAGAATATACCAAATATCAAAAACACCGAAGGCAGAGCTAAATGCTTCGCGAAGAACAAACAAAAACTGCAATAATATTATTTTTGGGTAGAATACGTCTGAAACGACAAAAAACTAATTACCTTGTTGGTAACCGTGAAACTCATAATTATCAGAAACAGTATATAGAATCCATTTTGTCCAGCAAAATAGAAGGGGATGCAACATCTCAAGAATGCATAGTTATTTCTCAAACACTAATCACCATGCTTGTAACCATGAAATTATTATTATCAGAAACAGTTAAAAGCATTCCCAAATCCATTTCGTCTTTCAAAATAGACGTGGATGCACGCATAGAAGAAGCAAACAAGCAGAAATCCTACCAATTCAACCCCTAGCTCTTCCTTCATCCTAAGTCGAGCATCCACATCTTAAAAGTTCCGCGCCAACATCTTCTTTCATTTCCAATATTAATATTCCCGCTCTCTTTGGAAATATCAATCCGGGAAAAAGCTAGTTAGTAAATATCACCCCAAAACAATATCCATAATGGCAACTAACAAGACAAGAATGTGCAGACAATCAACCCAACATCAATAACACCGAACATGGAGCTACATGCTTCACAGAAGAACAAACTAAAACTGCAATATTTTTAATTTTGGGAAAATTAAGTCTCAAACGGCAATCTATTCAAGTTCAGAAAAAAAAAAAAAAACCAAGTTGCTCCATTTTTATTCCGGGTAAGTCTAAGGGCATTTCCCACAATATTCCCTATTTTGAAACCCTAAATTCTAATCCTTATACCTAATACTCTAAACTAGAGGCTGAGATACCCCCCTAATTTGGTACAATCATTTCTATCACAGATCCTGTACCACAACATAAAACACAAAACCCCAACAAACAATCAAATCTAAAAACAAAATAACCTGAAATTTATCTGGAAAGCAAAACACAGATTCAACAAACATTTTTCATAAATTAACAGATTTAACATGCAAAACTCCAACGAAATATATAGATACAAGTATATATATCCTTAAAATATGATCAGTAACATGGATCCGAACCAAAAAAAAAAAANNTAAGAAGGATGAGATCGGACCTAATCAAACTGATTCACAGCCTGCAAATAATATGCTTGAATAGATATATAGATGGGTTTGTGTGCGTGTGTGTGTGTGTGTGTGTGTAATTATATAAATTTCTTCATTTTTGTTATTGAATTATATATAATTATTTACCAAGTAACAGGAGCAACCCATATAAGAGGGAAAATATCAGGACTGAGTCCAGGCCTTCATGGGTTCCATATTCACTCTCTTGGTGATACCACCAACGGCTGCATTTCCACTGGTCAACACTCCCTCCCTCCCTCCCTCTTTGCTTTTGCTTTCAACTCATACATATAATACATATAATAATAATAATAATAATAATACTATGTTCTGTTTATGGTATTGATACACTTATGAGGGATTTCTTCCATACCCAACTTCAATTAGAGCAATTTAAGCTGAGAAAGGCTATCATTTGCACAACTTATAGAAGTAATAATTTGCACAATTGGACTAGTGTTTGATTTAGAATCAATATTCATGTACGGGATACACGTTATTACATTTACAGGACCTCATTTCAATCCACACAAGAAAGATCACGGTTCCCCCACCGATACAGACCGTCATGCCGGAGATTTGGGCAACATTGCTGCTGGACCAGATGGTAATTACTTTTATCACTTGGACGAGTTGCTTACTCCTTCACATTCTTTTCCTCTTACACAACCACTTTTCAACAAACTGTTCTTTGTTTTAGGAGTTGCTGAGGTCTCAATTACTGATGCACAGGTATATTAGTTTTTTAATTTCTTCTAGAAAGAAAGAAAGAAAGAAAGAAAGAAAGAAAGAAAGTGAGGTTTCCATTTGGTCTGATTGTTGTGTGGAGATGGAGGAAGTTAAAAACTATTTACCTTTCATCGTTACGATATGTAAGCTTTCCGAGCTGCTATAATAGCATTGAAGATTTACACACGGCTATATTAATTCTTTGTACAAACTGGTGTAGATTCCGCTGAGTGGCCCGAATTCCATACTAGGAAGAGCAGTTGTTGTGCATGCTGACACTGATGATTTAGGGAAAGGTACTGCTTTTATGATTCTTAAATTTGGTTATGTATTATTCTCTCATCATTTAGCAAGTATGGTTAGAACGTTTGCATCAAAGTCTGTAAAATGAATTCTTTCTCTATTTTTAGGCAACCAACCGCTAAATAATAGGCATTTTGTGGGATGCATCAGATAACCTAGATATTCTCTAAAATAGGTAATAGGCAATATGGTTCTCTAAATTTAGAGAACCGATTATCATTGCCTAGAGTTTATTCTCACTCCTCCTTCATTCTCTCCCCACGTTTACTAAAGTTGGTCACAATTTCTCCCATTCCTTTACGTTTTATGTTGATGTATTAAACATTTCAAAAAACTAGTACTAAAGAATCCTTCCTTCCTTGCAACAGGTAAAATCATTAATCAATGTTAATTTATTGGTGAAAAATGAATGGGTATAGGTGCACATTAGATAAAAATTATACACATGCAATTTGATTTTTTCTCGTTTATATTGTAAAAGTTTAAATTAAAAATTTAATATTAGTGCTAATGAATAAAAATATTTTTTTTCCTATGTAATTTGAAAAAAATTATAGTTGCAATTATATGTATCCGTGTATATGAAAGTATATGCAGTGGCATAAATAAACTTTAATTAAAGACAGTGGAACGATAAAAGGGTAATTTTTTTATGTTGCGGGGAACTTAATAGGTAATCTATGCAGAGCGTCATAAATAAAGATTCTGCAAAATAAAGGTCAACACCTTTTTTTTTTTAATAGGGAATATGTTAAGAGAAACTGGTGTGAATGGCCTTATACAAACTTATTACCTTTGCTTCTTTCGGATTTATGTAGGCCCTAGATGATATTATTGTGGGGTCTGTAATTGTGTTGTCTTCAGACTTTAGCCCTTAGGTTAGCACTTAAGTATAGATGAGAAGAAGTTTTCCTTCCGTTTTTGGAACACTATATGATTTGGATGAGATTTAGATGTTAATGTAATAATTGGATCAGTTCCGTTGTACATATTTAGGGATGTGATCCTGTGTTTTAGACTATTAAGCAGAACTGTTGCTTTGGTTTCGTCTAACTATATACAAGTTTTGAAGAAACAGGTGGCCATGAACTTAGCAAGACAACAGGAAATGCTGGTGGAAGAGTTGGATGCGGTAATGAAGTTATTCTTTCTTCTTTCTATTTGCTGCTATTTCATATCATTCTCCTCTAATCTAAATTTGGAATTACACAGAAACTTGACTTAATTTCTTGCACGAGATTCACTATAATTAGGTCAATCCGTTGCCTCTGTTTACTGCTAGTTGTTAATTCTCTGTATATGGCAGGGATAATTGGCCTTCAAGCATTGGTCTGTGGTGCTGCTCGTATTTAGTTCTTGAACTTCTAAACGCTTTTTTACAATGTATAATAAGACACATGTAATCAATTTTTGTTTGAATATTGGCAAATGAAAGCCTAATAGGTTGTATCTGGTACTATATTTTTCTTTTATTCGTAATTGAAAGCTTAGTTGAGATTGAACTTATTGTGCTAATTCATTTCATGGTGCTACAACATTCTCTTGTACTATTAATTCCTATGATGGTGCTTGTATTTAGTTCATAAGGGTTCCGATGCTTAATTGTAATGTACAACATGGCATATATGTAATCCAGGTACACTCATCAATATGCATCCGTTAGAGGTGGCAATTCGGGCCGCCCAGCCCGGTCCGGGCCAGAGTGAAGAAACGGGCCGGGCCGGGTCGATTTTGATGCGGGCTGTCTATTTACTAGCCCAGCCTAGCCTAAGAAACAGGCCAGTATCGGGTTCATCGGGCCGGGCCAAACAGGCTCTGATTTTTTCGGGCTCATATTTTAGGAGCCCGGCTCGGCCTAAATTGCGGGCCATTCGGGTGAGGCCATCGGGCTGGCCGAAATTGCCAGCTCTAGCATCCGTAATAAGATGGTACATTACTGCTGGCAGATGAAATACCAATTGAGATTGGTTTTGTTTGATTAACTATGGAAGTTGATTGTTGGTGCCATGCTTCTTGAAAACAGCCAGCTCTGAATTCACAAATTTGTTTGACAATGTCTAGAGAACCAAACAATCCCTAAGATACCAAGTCCACCAGAAGTCAAAAGCAGGTACAACTCCAAAGAATACGTAAATGTGACATTTTGCATCCTCTGAAGCTTGCTTTTAGGAGTCGAGCATCATATAGAAAACGTAAAAACAAGTCGATTTTGATAAGTTTGCATGCCAATCCCTATCCATGCCACCAAACAAACACCTTGCAGCAAGAAAGTGCTCATTCAGGAGCAGCACGTAGCTTCTTTCTATGCCTGTCTTCTGTTATGATTATCTAATGGTTTTGCTTTATTGTAGTAATCTTGCAGCTGCTAGCTCTATTGTTTTCTGTTACGTCATGGTTAATCTATCCCTTTTTTTTTGGTTGAATAGTTTGTGATTGTATTTTATTTGGAAAGCTTGCTTGCTTCTTGATAGATGCTCCATGGTTTGTATTGGTTTTTCTGTTCTGTATGTATGCTTGGAAAAGTTGGAGAATTAGTTTTTAATTCTCCAACTTGTCGATAAGCTGCATTGTGTTTTTATGCAACTGATACTCTACCCTCCCTGGCTACTTAGTTTTGTTCTTTCTTGAATCACTTTCGCCATAGGTTTTAAACTCGGATTTGGTTGAACGTGTAACGAGTCCTGCAACATTAATTTTACTGTCTTGTTATTGCAAAAAGTCCTGGTTATGGAGTTTAAAATGTTGATGCCACCTAAAGCTAATTTTTGGTCATGGAAAAGGCGTTCATTTTTCAATGAAACAAAGCCCATCTCTTCTTTTAGTTCGTCTTCTAAACTTTAAAATGGTTTGATAATTTTTCCTCAATTCTAGAAATTATTTTTTAGAGTCTGTAAATATTTTTTGAGCTACAACACACTTAAATTTGTGAGATACGCAAAGAAAACTAATTTATCAAATTTTTTTTTAAACATATATGGATTTTTTAGGCTATATCATACGTTTTTAGAGATTCTTTTGCCAATTTTCATTCTGATTGAAATTTTTTTCCAAACAACTTTATTTTCTAGAAATTTGTTTTTAGAACATTTATAGACTTTTTGGGCTATTATACACATAAATTTGACATATATGTCCAAAAAATTAATTTTGAAACATTATTTTCTAGAAATTTGTTTTTAGAATATTTATATACTTTTAGAGATTTATGTATAAATAACCTCATTTTGGAAAATTTATGTTTGCAATAGATCACAAAATCTTTAAATATTCTAAAAACTAATTTTTAGAACGTAAAGTGTGGTAAAAAATTTCAATCCGAATGAGGAATGACGAAAAATTTCTAGAAACGTATGATATAGCCAACAAAATATATAATCTTTTTTAAAAAAATATAAAAATTATTTTTTGTTTAAATATCTCAAATTTATGTATGTTATAGATCAAAAAATATTTTAAAAAGCCTAAAAAATAATTTATAGAAAATAAGTTTTTTAGGACATATATATATATATATATTTTAAATGAGAATTCCCAAAATATCTCGAAAACATGTCTTATAGCCCACAAGAATCTGAAAGAACTCTGAAAAATAAGATTCCAAATTTAAGTTTTTGGATATATAATTTAAATTTAGGTGTGTTATTCCCCGCAAAAAATTATACAAACTGTAAAACATAATTTCTAAAAAATGAAGTTATTTATACATAAATCTCATTCAAAATGAGAATTGCCAAAAATTCTTATAAAACATGTGTTATAGTCCAAAAAAATCTATAAAAATGCTAAAAACAATTTTTATAAATTAGTTTTTTGGAGATATATATGCAAATTTATGTGTGTAGTAGGCAATAAAAATAAATAAAATTACTAAAACAAATTCCTTGAAAATAAAATTATTTGGACATAAATTTCATTTTGAATAAGAATTGCAAAAATATATCCAAACACGTCATTATAGCCCACAAAAATCTACCAATTTCTAAATCATAAGTTTCAAAAATTATATTCTGTACTTATATCCAAAATTCACGTTTGTAATAACCCACAAAAATCTATAAAAATTCTAAAAAATAATATAAAAAAAGTATAGTATACAAAAATTTTTAAAACCTATAAAAAGAATTTTGAAGTTTATTTTTTGGGACATTTTTATAACAATTTCTAGTGTGTAATAACCCACAAAATATATATTAAAAAAAACACAAAAATATAAGGATAATATCACCTCCCAGAGTATCTACAAGATTAGGCTTGTCTAAACGAGATACCAACAATTCAAGCATTCTAACAAAACGAGATGCAATAAATGAACGCAAACCTCCCGTGTCAAACAATGTGTATGCCTGTGTAGAAAGGAAAGGCAATGTACCTATAAAAACCAAAGGCTCAATACCCTCCGATGCCTGACGCATCGCGAAAGCACGGGCCTGTGATGATTGACCCTGCTGAAATCCCCTACGAGTACCACTCTGATAACCTCTACAAGACAAACCAGAACTCTGACGAGCTGACGACAAGAGTACGTTATGAGATGCATGCAGAGCTACCTCTGAGGATGATGATTGCTGATGGCCACTAGGGCCAACTGGTAAAAGAAAGCTCTCCAGACATCTTGACCTCATATGACCTTTGTTGCCGCGTGCCCGACAGAAAGCCTGGGGGCATAAGGTCTGAATATGCCCCTCAGTGCCGTAAAGATGACATGCTGGAGATTGCCTACAATTTCAAACAGTATGACCTTGGCGACAACAATTATTTCACCCATGTGTGCCATCCCCAGGAAGATGACCATGAAGGCCACAATTGTAGGACCCGCTGCTTTGCACAAAAGGCCTCGAAGAAGTAGTACGACTGGAAAAAGGTTGCCTACTAGATGAAGAAGAAAAGACCTCTCGATTCCTTTTCTGCTTGTTACCACTGCTACTCCCACCAACATTTCCACTCTAATTGGCCCCATCACGATTAACCAAAATCGGCCTAAAAAATTGCACTGAATGTGCTCCCGAAGACCGAGAAGAATGCGCAACTTCCTTTTATTGTTGTTTGTTGATCAAACTAGACTCCACTTCCATTGCTGCTCACACATCTCTTGAAAGTTTCGTGTAAGCCCAGACATAACATGAGTTTGAATGGAAACCATTCTTGAAATGGCGACTTCGCGATTTCTCCATCGATACCATCTCAGACGCATACCTCAAAAAAGCCATAATGGCAATTTGATAATCAAGGATGCTATAATTCCCTTGTACAAGGTTAACCAATTCGTCCCGCTTTTGTTCTTGAATCATTTCTGGAAAGAATTCTTCGAGAAAGAGTTCTAGGAAAGTTGTCCACGTAATACCCGTGAGTCCGTTCACCTCTTCTTGGCTTCTCTACCAACGAGCTGCTTTCCTTCTTAGGTGGAATGGTGTCGTTACCATTCTCATATCATCCTCGACCATTTGGAGGCTTTGGAAGATTCTCTCGACTTCCACGATCCATTCCTCCGCTAAGATGGCCTTGCCATCTTCCCGAAACGTAGGTGGCACCATCATACGAAATTATTTTGAGCCAAGAAAGTTTGAGTTTTCCCGCTCTCTCTCGTATTCCGTGCCTCAGTGTAAAGGCCTCATTAAATACTCAGAAAATATTGGACGATTTCGGGAATTGAAAGCCTCTCGTATTACCTAATCCCGGTGGTGGCGCAAAATTCATTTGAATATTTTTGCCTACATCCAACATATACGAGGAATAATTTGGGTTTGAGGTCCGTAGTCTCATCTCCTTGTGCTTAGGGATGTCAATATCTACCCATATATGGGGATCCCCCCGGGGACTGCCCCGAATGGGGCCCCATAGGTGGGGAATTTTTTCCCACGGGGACGGGAATGGGGGAGCAAATCCCTCGTGGTCAATTCGAGGACGGGGACGGGGACCATACCCCCTGCCCCGTATAAATTATCTAAATACCCTTAATATATATTGTACTATATTATAATTATATATCTATTTTTATCTTTTTAATTATTTTTTTAAAATCAATATGCAATTTTTAAAGAAAAGAAAGGCACTCTTCTTCATCACTTTGACTTACAGATCAGATATTCAAAACTCTTAAGTAACTAATCACATTTCTTAGAAAATAATACCGAGCATAATTGAACTTGTTATAACTTTAAATTTAAGATTTTTTAAATATTTTTTTAACTTTATTCGATTATAGTTATTTTTTTGCCATTTTTTTATGAATTTTTAGGGTCTATGTGGGGATTCGCTGGGAATTATGGGGACGGGAGAGAAAAATCCCCCACAGTGGGGAGTGGGGACGGGGTCAACCCCATTGACATCCCCATGGTGAAGGGAGGAACCACGAATTCCCTTAATTCCTGAAATTCCTCCGAAATATGTATAAAAAAAATTTAAAATAATTATTTCTTCCTTTGGTTGTCCCCTTAAAAAAAATATATATAACTCTTTATACAACTCAAATGAAGTTGACCCCCTATCCGTGAATTCTGGATTGAGATTTGTAAATTACCAATTAAATGGCTAGAGTACATGCCAAATTGTATGCAGACAAATATGAGGCCATACTAATCTACTATAGGCTATTGAGTAGTAGAGCACTGAATTATTTGGACCGAATAATTGTCAAGGGTAGGGGTCCGGATGTGGAGTCACTATCCATGTTAATATTAATTTTCCGGACTTGGTAATATTTATAAATGAAAAGTAATTATTAGCTTCCACTTTTATTTTACTATGGCATAAAAAGATACATTTACAACCAAATAGGGACTGAGCTATATAGGAAGACTTGGCCAGATTGTCCAAAAGTCTTCGCTACTTTAACCGCTTCCGCTGCAACCCCAACCTAATTTTCAAAACTGGATATGGTATCCTATACGATAGTACAGTTTTTTAAATATGTGGCTTAAAACATCGCATAGTGGAGACTTTGCCTTACCTTTTTATTATAATTTATTCCTTCATAAATTATTACAAAATATATTTTTTTAGAAAATTTTTAAATATTATATTTAATATTTTAATATAAAAAATAAATAAATTTACCTTTATTTTATATTCAAAATATAAATTTAACATTTTTATTACATTTAATTATTAAAATATTATAATTTAAGACCTCCTGAAAAATGAGTTGTACAGTAATTTGTGGACAGGGAGATTAATTTGTCATGACATTTAGACCTCATATTTTCAATATTTCACTCTGCCCTAGCGACCAATAACTTATTGATGGTATTACTATTGCATTTTACAAAAAGATAAAATAATTTAATATTTTGATGTTCGTAAATGCAAAATTATAATAAGTAAAATAATTACTAGAAAATTTAAACTTAGATCTTACAAAATAAATTTTTCCTTGTACGTATATCAATCAAGTAACTAAAAAGTAAATTTCCAACCAAAAAAACTAACCTTTGCTCACAACTAAATTAAATTATAAATGTTACCATATGCACTTCGGAGTTTGGGTTGTGGTGTTTGGTGTTTTGGGTTTCCGGCTTTTAGACATAATAGTTTTTAAAACTTTTCTAGCTAAAATATGACAAAATAATTATTGACAATAAAATGTAGTGGGACATATAATAATAATTGTTAGGGGTACACGAATAATGGACACTGAAAACCACGTACAATACTTAATGAGAGATTATTCTTCTTGTCGTGATGTTTTCTTCAAGATGATAAAAAATTGAATAAGACTAATTGTTAAACAAATTTTGACTGCGAATATTATTCTATAATGATCAACAGAACATTTAATTTCTTTTACTAATACGCAATTGCAAATTGGGACATAGCATGATAGTTAATAATGTATGCTTTTCCTGATAATCAGTTTAAAATATATACTTGTTTACACATAACCTGCCAAAAAGATTAATATCAAAATGTACTAAGAAATAGAACAAAAAAAGAAAATCAGAAATAGCATGGTGGCACAGAATTTATAGACATGAATATTGAAATAATGTCTGATTTTAAGACATTAGCTAGATTATTATTAACAAATATGTAACGGAAGTGTAACTTTATAATGATTTTGCGATATTTGTTATCATAGGTGAACAGTTTCAATGTAGAAAAGAGAATGCAATAGTTTTGATATCTATAGAACTTAGAAAGAACTTAGGGTCTGACCATCCAATCTTTGTCCACTTATATGTGAACGTTTGCTAACTTCAATTTCGATTAATTATATACTTTCAGTTTCAATAAATTATAAAAGAGCACCTTTTGTCCTAATTTTTATAGTTATTTTGTCTTTTACTTTGAATATACAAAGTATGAATAGTCTTATTAATCCTACCCTTTTAACTATTATGCACAAAATAGTCTCCTATAATCCTTAATATTAAACAAAAAAAAAAATAAAAGGACGTAAATAATCAAATACTTAGAGTAGAGTATAAAAAATAAGAATGAGGTTCTATTTATTTTTAATACAAATATAATATCTTAAATGATTAAAAAATTAAATGCAAAAATATAAGATATTTTTAAATATTAAGCGAATTGCGAGACTAGCAAAACACACATTTTATATATATATATATATATATACCAAGATAAGTTTTTGGTTAAATTGCCAAAAGGCTATTAATAAAACCTTTTTGGTTGTGTTTTTATATTCTACTTTTGACATATTTTTAGATATTTATAAAGTCACTGAAAGAATGAGGATTAAAATTATGTGTAACTTACTTGCTTTGATTTAAAAATATATATATCATACGTACATATACATGCATAGTTCATTCTCTCTGAAATTTTATTTAATTTTTTTATTAATATATTTACTATTTTTAATGGCAAATTGAAAATCTATAAAAAAAATATTATATTATTTTCTATTTTATTTTTCATTACTGAGGGCTATATTTTCAAAAAGAGTAGTGATATTCATATCAACTCATTATACTAAATCATTATACCAATTTGTATTGTATGGTTTAGAATTGACCACAACATCACATATTTTATCTCTTACTTAAAAGTAGGATAATGTGGTTAGTTATAATATATATAATTAGTACAATGAATTGATATAAATATTAATACCTTTTTGAAAAATGATTAAATGCTGCTTTTTGATAATTTATTGAATCTAAGATATCTAATTAATTAAAATTAAAATCAGTGGATATTAAATGATAATGAGGCAAATCGCAAGGTGCCCATTGATAAGCACCCAATAACTTATTATTGGCCATTAAAGAATTACTGTAGAAAGTACTATCCACTCCATTCGCAAATAATAGTTTATTTTGGTTTTGCACCCAGTTCTAGGCATGTCAAAAAATTAGCTTTGCATTACATCATTGGAATAGGAATTATCAAATCTATCCTTATTAAATAAATATTTTATTTCGTTTTTAGTGATTGTTGGGGCTAAAGATGATAATATGCACCATTTTAAAAATAAAAATAAAAATAGAAAATGAATAATCAATTTTGAATATTCAAAATCAATAGAATGGACTATTATATGTGTTAATTGTTAGATAAATCACAAGAGGCGGGTGAATTAGATTTTATTTTTATTTTTCTTATGAAAAACAAGAATATGTAACAATTAATGAATACAATATTCAAACTAAATAGAGATTAGAGAAGAATGTTCAACTAAAGATCTATCGATCATTTATATCCATTCTTTCAAGCTATTCCCTGAAATTTCATTATCACGAATAAATTATTACAACAATCCAATTCTTAGCTGTTAATCACTCTACTTGAGATTACCGCTTAAGTTCTTGAAATATGCCCTTACACAATCACACTTTGATCAAAATGAAAAGTTTACAATTTACCTAAATCTCAAGTATAAATGATTACAAAGATGAATAACATTTTTGAGTAGTCCAACACATTGGAATGATTGAGAATTTAAGTTTTGTCTAACTTGATTGCTTGTCAATTGCTTAAGATTAAAAAGTGAATTTTTTAGCTTGAATCTTGTTTGAATGATTAAGGATATGATTGTCTTGTGATTCTTGAATGTAATTCCTCCGTTTGGTCTTCTATTTATATTTATAGGCCTTAATGAAAAGCTAATCGTTATTAAGCTAATTAGATCAAATTAGCCCTCTTAAAAATCTGATCATTTTATTTAATTTTAAGCAGACCGTCGACACCCTGAGTTGGGGCATTCGGGAACACAAGGTATATTGACACCCCATCCTAGGCTTGTCGATAGAGGTATGTCGACGCCCTTATAGTCTGTCGACAAGCCTCCTAAAAATGCAAGATCTGCCTTTGCTTTTTTTGTAGTTTCGTTTTGCATTTCATTTGTGTATCGTTTCTGCTCAAAACTCAATAAATATATTAATCCATAATATATTAAGCATTAATTAAATTCTATTATCTTTTTATTGCATCATCAAAATTATTTCCCAATAATTTGGTTCAACAATTTGCGAACGGATGTAATACTTATTGTCGAATTCAATTAGTTTTTCCAAATTCACTTGCAACTTTAATCACATTAGGTGTGAACTGTGAATGTATTAGTTTTTTGGAAAATTTTAAGAAAAACCAAGTTGGAATGGAGCGGTGCTCTGGAAGCCACGTGGGGAGACCTTAGCAATGGGAGGTGAGAGGCTAATGAGAAAGCGTACAAGTGAGTGGGGGCCACTCGCTACGTGCCACGTGAGCCAAGGACATTTAGATGCCCACTCTAGTTTTGTCTTTCTCGTTCTCCGAGCAATACTATCACAATTATCCCTACCTCGGTCACTGCTTGCCAATTTTAATTTTAAAAGTTGAATATAATTTTAGTTTTTCAGTTTATCAATTGAATTTATTTACTATTTTAATTTAAATAAATTAA
>MKEJ01026521.1:0-18536 GCA_001753735.1 Embelia ribes
AAACAGGCCAGTTTACATTGATGTATATATATATACATATCTATTGGCTTTGGTTTTGGCCATTATTTTCTTGCTTCAGTTTTAATTTTGTTGATGCGGATTGCTGTAGAATATGAATAGTGTCGCCTGTATGCGACTAGATGCGTTTATGAGCAAGCGATAAAAAAGAAGGTGTTTCCATTATAATTTTTCAATAAATAAAACTTTTCTTTCTTTTTATTGTTAAAAAGGGAAACACTCATCCTCCAAGGTGTCTACTAGGTTCGGGGCTTGCCTTAGGTCTACTAGGAAAATTGGGGCGCGACAGATAAAGTATGGGTAAATGCTATGCAAGAAGAATTAGAACAATTTGGGTACAATGATGTGTGGGAGTTGATACCTAGACTTAAAAATAAATATGATGAACTAGGAAATGTTACAAGAAATAAAGCAAGATTGGTAACTCAAGGCTATATATAAATTGAAGGAATTGACTTTTATGAGACCTTTGCACCAGTGACTATGTTAGAGTTAATTAGATTATTACTAGCTATTTCATGTCTTTTGAAGTTCAAGCTATTTTATATGGATATCAAGAGTGCTTTTCGTAATGGCACTTTAAATGAAAAAGGTATTTGTTGAGAAACCAAAAGGATTTGAGGATCCACAGTATCCAGAGCATTTAAACAAGCTGAAGAAGTCATTGTATGGTTTAAAACATGCCCCTAGAGCCTGTTATGAAAAAATAACCAATTTCTTGTTGAAAAATGACTACACCAGAGGAGTTGATAAAACACTATTTATTAACAACATCAATTCTGAGATTACTATAGCTCATATTTATATAGAGGATATTGTGTTTGGATCAACTATACAATCTAAATTAAATACATTTATTGATAAAATGAAGAGTGCTTTTGAAATGAGCATAGTTGGAGAATTAAATTACTTCTTAGAATTATAAGAAAAGTAGATGGTTGATTGGATGTTTATCACACAAAGTAAGTACACTAAGAATCTTGTGAAGAAGTTTAGTCTTGACACAACAAAGCACACAAGGACACCAATAGGTTCTAATTTGAAATTGAGCAAGGACGAAGGAGGAGAAAGTGTTGATAAGAAGCTGTGTAGAAGCATGATTAAAAGTATGTTGTATCTAACTACTAGCAAGCCTAATATATGTTATAGCATGAGAGTGTGTGCTAGATATCAAACTAATCTAAAGTAATCACATCTAGCTACAATAAAAAGAATAATCAGATATGTGTGTAGAACAATAGACTATGGGATTGGGTACTCTAAGGATACAAATGCTAATTTGGCTGGTTTCAGTTATGCTAATTAGGTTGAAAATGCAAATAGTACGAAAAGCACCACTGGTGGTTATTTCTATCTTAAAAATAATTGGTCTCTTGGTTTAGTAAGAAAAAGAATTCTATCATACTATCAACAACCAATGTAGAATATATAGTAGCTGGTAGTTGCTGCACTCAATTGTTATGAATGAAACAGATGTTAAAAAACTATGGAGTTACAATTGAGACTTCAACTGTATATTGTAACAACATGAGTGCTATCAACATTTCAAATAATCCAGTGTAGCATCAAAGAATTGGTGGAGAAGAAGAGTGTTGTTTCAGAGTATGTTGTAATAGAGTTCAAATGATCAGACACATTCACCAAGGCTTTGGATTCACACAGATTTGAGAAATTAAGAACAGGCTTGGGAGTCTGTATTGTAATTTAATTTATGTCTATTTTGTGTTCATACATACATATATATATATATATATATATATATATTTCTGTGTTTTCTGTTCATATTTCTTTGTATTTCTTTGCAACCTCTTAATCCCTAATTTCTATGTATCTTTGGTGATTCATAGTTAACTCAAAACAAGAGAGAAAAGGCAAAGGCATTATTACATACATAAGACGCACAGCAATATCGAGTACTCATTCGCCTCCGATCACCAGACAATTGTGGTGATATGTTGCTCATGTTATTTTGAATATTGTGGAACCTGAACCTAGTATAATCAACCCTAGTCTCGTGCATACTCCACAGGGCAAACCCAATGTTGAATAAATTACAACACAATAAAGTACAAATGCCTCCCATTTTCCTATATTAAGTGAAACTGTGAAGGATATAGATGAATTAGTTGGGGGCTTGCAAAATGAGTAGTCTACTAAATATGGGGGTGTATCTAGCTTCAGGAAGGGAATACCCTTGGATTATTCCATTGGTTTGCCAACTCGTACTCCTACACGCATGGAGGTTATCATACTTCCTTCAAACTTGGAAAAAGAGCAATCTTCTACAAGTAACTCCTCTTTTGCCTTAGAGGACACTGAAAATTCTAGTAAAGAGGGTGACAATGAAGAAAGTGGCAGCTCTGAGGAAGAAAGCTCAGAAAGTTCGTATGATGATATAGAAATTGTTGAGGAAGGTATTTCTAAACCCGTTTCCAAACCTGTTAAAAGGCCTATTACAACAGGTATTAGAAGAAGTTCTTGGAAAATTACATAGGGATATTTTCCTCAATCTTTTATGAAGATAACAACAGAATTCATCAAGAAGCAGGCTGAAAAAAATAGAAAGTAAGGGGGGCAAGTAGTTGGTGTGAGGAAATCTACAAGGTTAGAGCAAAGAAATAGTCCTTTTATCTCAAGATCCAAGAAGCCCAAGATTGATACTGCTAAGCTTATTTCTAAAAGCAAGGGCAAGACAACATCTGAACCACGTAAAACACCTTTTCTTTTTGATACTGAGATAAATGAATTGATGTGTAAAAATACATTTTTGAGAAAGTTACATCCAGAACGTATACTTGATACAGGTGCACACAAATAGTTGGGGATCGTACAACTATTGGAGAATAAACACCTTATGGGACTGTGTCTAAAGCGAAGTCTTTTCTTGGGGGCATTGTCTGTGAATTTTATGCAAATTTGTCGGTTAATATTGATGATACTAAATTAGAAATTTTCTTAAAAGTATATGTTAAGGGCTACTGTCTTGACTTCTCTCCCTCTTTAATTAATAGTTTCTATGGTTGCACTAGTAGTGAAAGCCACATTGAGATTGACTTTTGCTATGATTAAAGAATTGAATGCTGGGGTGAGAGTTGTGTGGCCAGCTGAGAGAGCTTTTCTGGCCTCTGAACTGAGCTTGAAATATTTCATTTTATACAAAATTACCTTAACCAATTGGTTACCCAGTTTGCATACCATTAATGCTAACAAAATCCTTGTCAAACTATTGTTTATGGTAGGTATAGAAAGACCATTTGATTTTAGCCAAATGGTATTTGACCATATAGTTAAAAGTCCTAAGGCTAATACTTCTTTTACTATTTTACGTTATTCCTCTCTTATATATGAGCTGCTCATGAGTCAACAGTCACTTAAAAAGCCCAATGAGGTATTTGAAAAATCTAGGAGACCATTGCTCATTTTTAAGAAACTTAAATCTGGGAAATATGATGATGATATTAAGTGACAAGTATTTGGGACTATTGAAGTAAATGTAAGGGATCAACCTCAGAGGGACGGACTTGCGACTCAGGGGGAAAGCATCAGACCAAGGGACATAAGAGCACTTGAAGCTAGTATTGAAGCTCATATGGTAGGAGAACAAGAGCATATACCTATTCCAACAACTTTCGCAATGGGTTCTGCCTTTATAAGGAATCAGACTATTTCTTTTATAAAAAGAGAGCTTGTTGAGGTAATGGATACTGAGGTCAAACTTCCTCAGAGGAAAGCTGAGATAGCGGAGGTTGAGATCAAGCTTGCTCACAAGAAATTTAGTGTTCAGAATCTACTAAATGCTTATAGGAAGGTCCAATCTCCTTCTAGTGAATCCACTTTATCTGCCTCTTTTTAGTGTTTGTTGTCATGTAATTTTTCTCAGATTTCCGCTCTTTAGTTTGATCAGTTTTTCTTTCATCTTTGACCTCTTTTTGCCAAAAAGGGGGAGACATGTCTTCTATTTGTATTTGTGGGACTCTTGTTGTGTTTTACCTATGTTTTGGTTATTTGGACTTAATGATATACTTGATGGTCTTATCTTTTAGACTGCTTTTGGCAAAAAATACCAAAGGGGGAGATTGTTAAGGCCATGTGTAGATTGGCAAGTGTATATTGTCATTTTTGGACACTGGTTATGTGGAATATCTCTATGGATCTTTTGGGCCATATAATCTGAGTATTATTGGTAATACAAATTGTGCTTGTATAAGTTTTGGAAGCATATCATTTTATATTTCTTAGTTTTGGCAAGTTTCTTATTCATGTTATAAGCCCATAGTAAGTATGATCAATATATGATTTTGCTAGCGATTCTGGTGATATTTGAGCATTAATTCAAGCAGATGTGTTGTGGTGTATAAATGGTAGAATATGGATATGTTGTTATGCTTTTCTTAAAAGTAGCATGAAATGGAGTGGTGTTTGCTAAATTGTTCACTAAGTAGATTCATTTCTATAACTACAATTGTGAGAGGGAGTCTTTGGTTTATAAGATCTATTAATTGATGTAATATGTGATCTTTGACTTAGTGAATTATTTACTGACTGGGCGTAGCCTCGTGGACGTAGGTACTGGCTGAACCACATAAAAAAATTCCTTTGTTCATTTACCTGTTATTCATGAATCAAGGTATTATAACAAGCAAAATAAAATGAATTCTATTAAATATTGTTGCAAATTGTGTTGTAACAAATTGTGAAACAATAGTACATCATATCTAACATTTTTGTTATTAAACTTGTTAACTTGGAGCTTAATAGCGAAAAATCTTTTAGATATTTGCTGGGGTTTTTTATGTTGGTTTAAATGATATATCTTGAGATTTGCTACCAATATCAGGTTTGGACAAATCTTTTTGCTGTTTTAGATGCTTGGAAAATGCTTTAGCTCAAATACGTTTCCAGCTGAAAACCTTACCATTATGATGATTGATGGGGTGCTCATGCATCATTGTACTTAATATTTTTTTTGTTCAGTTAATTGCAGCATTGTTGGCAATTCGAAGAATATCTTCTCGATTGTGGGCGGGGTTTGTTTGGTTATGGGTGTCCGGGCAACATTTAATATTCCACAAACAACTGCACTTGTTATTGTGAACGGACTTGGTCTTTTAGGTGGCTTCATGTTAGGTTTCTACAGTACGTTGAGGGTATAATCACAGTTGCCTTAGTAATTGGGCCTGTGATTGTTACCAGGTTGGGTGTATTTTATTAGTGGGGTACTTGGTGTATTCGTGATGACGAAGATCATTTTCAACCATCACCCACAGGATACCCGAGCGACGGGCTGGCCCTCAGGTGCATTTACATCTTCACACTTCTATAATGTATGACGGCGCATAGACTAAATTATTGCGCACCGTAGTTTATCTAAGTAGTTAGAATGAACTTGGTGATTATTACTATTGCTTTGCTATTGAGAATGGCATGAATTGATTTATTATAGTATCTAATTGATGCATAGACTAAACCACCAAAGCATTTAAACGAACTTGATGATTTTGTAATGCAGTCTAATCTCAAGAAATTGTGAAATTATAAACTAGGTTGAACTCAGCTGGTCTTCATAATGAATTTAGTGAACTTTGTAAATTGTGAAGTCTAATCTCATGTTTGTTAAATCACCTACTTGAACTAAGTTATTCTTAATAGTAGGGTAACAATAGAAGAGTTATTTATATCTGTGTGCGAGAATACAATCTCGACTTATGAACTTGGTGATTAAGTACCTTATTTATTTCTAATTGATCCCCTCAGTTAATGAATTCTAATCTCAATAAAGTTTGCACCTCATTTTGGTGTTTTTCTAATCAAAACCAAAGGATTATCTAAGTAATCTATTGGATATATATGGATTAGAAGCTTAAAAGAACAATATATCGTAGTAATCTCATGTGCTGATTGAGCTCTAATACTACATAGTAGTAATTAGAAGATTAATAAAGTGAGGAGGGGACTTACAGGATGTTTGCTATTCTTGCTTCTTGTGAAGCAATCTTAGTTGAGATATGGAAAGTTTGACCAACTATGAAGCTGTGGTCATACACGTATGGTTTATACATATATATGTGCTTTCCTACATCTATGGACCATTTGTATAGAGATGATTGGGATTGTAGGATTATAGTCTTTGGTAGGGAATTGGCTTTAGATTCTGCAATTACTTTTATCTTTAATCAAACTTTATATTTTGTCATCTTGAAAATATGTTGTCACTTGATATTCTGAAAATCTTGCTACTGATGTATGTATCTAAAGCTAACCTTTTCCAAGCCTACCGAATGTTGCTAGTCTCGGAAACGGAACATGAATGAATGCATCGCTTTGCCTTTTTTTTTTATTTATGTGAATTGATTGTCTAGTGTCGTTTATTATTGTAACTTCGATTTGATTTTATATGGATGTGTTGGAAGCGCGTGCATTGCACGTGTGCACGTGTATTGCACATGTTATTTTTTCATTTTTTTTTCATGTGAAAAGAGTAATAATAATATATGTGATAACATTGCAAAAATTTGCATTGTTAGATTGCATAAACAATATTAAAATTTTATATTTGTTGAGTAGAAATACCTATTGTTCAGGAAACTGGCTAATATATTGACAAATTTTTTTCGAAAAAAAAAAAGAAAAGCTGATAACATTAAAGAAATTATTTTGAAAAAATTATTTAAAAAATACTATGTTAAGAGAAAAATTGATGTTCCATATGTATTTATTCCTATTCTATTTCTATCTTCTTGAATTTTGAATCATTTGAGGAAGCTGCAGAATAATTTTATTATAGAATCATCACCATTTAGAAATGCAATGATCGACAAATGAGCACGCAGTAGATCTTATTTTTAAAACTATTTGACATGTATATAAATTGTTACACAATTGCAAATTGCTTTTTAAATAGCTATACATTAGTGTATATGAAATCTCTTTTTGTTTTATTCCAAAACAATAAGGTATTACGCGCTCTCACTATCTAGCCATACCGCATCAATCTCATGACCATGACTCCTTGCCAAATGACTATGATAGCCCTCCTACCGCATTGCCATCCTTGTAGCCATAACTCGGGCGGTAACTCTAAACACTTCACCACATGAACTCGATGGTACCTCTGTTCGCCTTGCTATCCTTGTGCCTTTCGATACAACCATCAATAACACCGTATAGAAAGTCTTGTACAGGATCATCAGCCTTCGGCTCTGATACCACTTATTGGGAAGATTAAGAATTAACTGGATACCCTCATGTGCACATAAAAAATCACTATACACATTTGGAATTCGTACCCAATTAAAAGATTAATGAGCCCATTAGTGTATATTAAGTCTCTTTTGTTTCATTCCTAAGAGATGTGAGATAAGCAATAATTGTTGTCTACACGGAGCACAATGTCAACAACTACTCGATAAAGCTTAGTTATCAATCATATCTTTTTGTTTTTAAGCAAATATATTCTAACTTGATATACATATCGACAAGAAATTGTTGCAATAAACAATCACAATAAAGTAGAATGAAAGCATCTCTAGGACAAATAACTTATAGCAACAGTATTGCCGAAATTTTCTTCATAATTTCACCTTGAAAATCTACAATAAAAAAAAACAAATTCCAGATAAACTAATATTGCACAAAGTACAAAAACAAATGTAAAAACCATGAAAGAATGAAAAGGAAGAATTTACCTTTACAAGTTGTTTGGTAATAATTTCATTTTAAGAATTTATCTTTCACTTTTCAAAATTTTTAAAATTGAAAACGAAATATTATTGGCTACAAAATATTATTTTATTTAAATAAAATGGGATAAATGTAAGGAAATAAGTAATAAAACTAAATGACAAAACTTAAAGTTGTTATCGTGTTTGTTCTCATTTTTTCAAAGATTGTTATGGTATTGATTATAAGTAATTTATTCCCTTATTATTTACAGGGCCTTACATTTACAATCAAATTTAAGAAAATTTTTAGTTTTGCTATTTTTAACACGAATTTTAAGGCGACTAAATAGCATTTTATTATGTTGTTAAAGCCTCGAACCTCATAAATTCTTAAAGTAAATAAAATAAAAATAAAAAATACAAATAATCGTATTCAAATCTGCAAATTGCACCTGCTAATCATTTAATTTCATCCAGAATAAACCGCATCCTTCAATATAATGACTAAATCCTAAATAATGAGATCTTTGTTGATATAGATATTGATTATTATAGCCTAAGAACAACTGCACAAGCTTTAAATTGTAGTTTCATGATTATAAATTTAAAGTGAGCAAAATTAAAAAATAAATAAAGTATGAATAGAAAATAAAACTAACTTTTAAATTTAACATTAAATGTAAGTAGAAAAGAACAATTTTATCAGGTACTTTTTATCAGCCATAAAATGTAATGTGTAGTTGAAGTTATCATAGAATATATACTTTGAGCGTAATGTGTAATGATTATCAATTAAGTAAACTTTTGGAAGAACACATAATAATAATAATTTCAAAAAATTTTAAGTTTAGGTTCTTTTTAATATAAAAAATTTGAGTGTTATCTACAATGTAGAATAAGTTATTGAAGAATCAATAAGTTGTTGTGAAGGAACTAACGCTAGTCGAGATTACTTGGATGACGCTTTGATCGACAAACAAGGAAGAGAGGTGTTAAAAAAGGAAAAATAATATGTGCAACAATAATTTTTATTAACTCGAATAAATAATATAATACATGTGAATGTCTATATATAGTATTGCACAGGGACTAACTAGTAAAATAAAATAACATATATTGTACAACCAAAATACTACTCTAACATTCCCCCTCAAGTTGGAGTATGGAGATTCGTAATGCCCAACTTGCGAGAGAAAGACTGATAAAGATCGCGACCAAGGGGCTTAGTAAAGACATCCGCGAACTGTGAACGAGTAGGAGTGTGCAAAGGAAGAACCAAACCAGAATGCAATTTCTCACGAACCAAATGACAATCAATCTCAATATATTTATCACGCTCGTGGAAATCCGGATTATGAATTATATGAACCGCAAACTTATTATCACAAAACAGACGAATCAGGCAAGAAATAGGGAGCCGAAAGTCTAGCAATAAAGCAACAAACCAAACCAACTCACAAGTAGTAGAAGCCATAGCGCAATATTTTGCCTTGCAGACGAACGTGAAACAACATTCTGTTTCTTGGACCGCTAAGAAACAGTAGTACCTAAGTGGTACACCTCCGAGTAGTAGGGCAACTAGCCCAATCAAAATCTATATAAGCAGTCAACTCCAAAAAATTATAAGTAAAAACAAACAATGACCAAGTGAGCCCTTGACATAATGAAGAATCCGATGAGCATGCTGAAGATGAACATCATGAGGAGCTTGCATAAACTGAGGTAATTAACTGAAAATGCAATATCATGTTGCGTAATAGTCAAATAAAGTAAACGCCCAATAAGACAACGGTAAACACTCGGATTAGATAAAAGAACTCTATTATCAGGGCGAAGACGCATGTTGCGCCCCATGAGACAAGAGGCAAGACGGACACCTAACTGACCAGCATTAAATAAAATGTCTGAGGCATACTTCCGCTGAGAAATAAAAATACCTGAAGGAGAACGAGTAACCTCCAAATCCAAAAATACTTCAAGGGTCCCAAGTCTTTGATACTAAAACGATTAGCCAGAAACTGCTTAACAACATCAATGCTAGCAGGATCATTGCCTACAACCATAATGTCATAAACGTATACAAGCACAACAGTAAAAGAAGAACCATAAACGCGAGTAAATAAAGAATGATCAGATGTAGACTGTCGATAACCAGTAGAAATAAGCACATAAGACAACTTAGCATACCACTGTCGAGATGCTTCTTTAGCCCATAAAGAGACTTATGCAAGCGGCAAATACAAAACTCCCCCTTTCCTGAAATCCTGGGTGGCAAAGACATATAGACTTCCTCATGAAGGTCCCCATTCAAAAAAGCATTACGAACATCCAACTGATGCAAGTCCCAACGACGAATAGTAGCAAATGGTCGTAACCAGTTTGGTCACTGGAGCAAAGATATCATGATAATCAAGTCCTTCTCGTTGGGTATAACCTTTAGCCACTAATTGAGCCTTATAACGTTCAAGGGACCTATCTACTCGCAATTTAGTCTTGTAAACCCACTTCCATCCTATTGACCTTTTACCAAGAGGAAGATGAACTAAAGTCAAAGTTCGATTGGCCTCAAGGGCATCAAGCTCAGACCTCATGGCATCACGCCAATGTGAATGTCGTACGACCTCAGTAAACGAAGTAGGATCTGAAATCACATTAACAGATGTAAGAAAAACATGATGATGGGAAGAAAAACGATGATAAGAAAAATGTGTAGAAAAGGGATATACCGTAATAGGGGCCACAGAAGGAGCAACAGTGAAAGCGTTAAGCGATGGACAATCATAATTGATAAGGTACTTGGGGTGGGTAATGGTCCATTGAGGACGTGTAGTATGGCGTACACGGGTGGCGAAGGATGGTTCAACCTAGTTTAAAACATCAGGTGGTGTTGGGTTAATAGTGACTGGTTTAGGGGGAACCAAGAAAAGTAAAACCAGTCGAGACTGGACTGGGGCAGCAGGTAATAGAGTAAAGGTAACTAGGTCAGGGTTAGGGGAAACCGGATGGAGGCCGGAGGTAGATGGGTTAGAAGAAGTGGGCCGGGGAGAGTTGGCAGGTACAGAGGTTAACGGGTTGGTGGCAATGGGATTAATAGGGTTAGAAGAATTAACACGAAAATTAGGTACGGGAAGGGATTGTGGTGATTCGTGATACGGAAAAACATCCCCGTGAAAAGTAACATCCCGGGATATTAAATTTTTTTTATTTGCGAAATCAAAAACATGATAGGCCTTACGAGTACTGGGGAATCCCAAAAAAACACATTTAACCGCATGCGGTTGAAATTTATCAATTCCACTTTTAAGAGTTTAGGCATAACACAAACAACCAAAAATGCGTAAATGAACATAAGTATGTTCTTGGTTAAAAAAATGATGGTATGGGGTGTCGCCTTTAAGAACAATGGAAAGAGTACGATTAGTCAAATGAACAACGTTAAGAATGCACTCACCCCAAAACGAAATGGGGAGGTTAGCATAGAGTCGCAAACATCGAGCAACGTTTAAAATATGTTGATCTTTACATTCAACCATCCCATTTTGTTGTGGAGTGTCGGTACATGTTATCTCATGTAATATGCCAAGTTCATTAAATAAATCTTGGGTTTGAGAAAAAGTGAATTCACTCCCTTTATTAGTAGGTACATGTAAAACCTTAATATTATGTTGAGTTTTCACCATAGCAATTTTTTTTTTTAATAGAACAAGGTGTCTGATTTATTATGTATTAAATAAACCCAAGTAAAATGGGAAAACTCATCAAGAATAATTAAAAAGTAATGACAACTGTCATTAGAAGCAAGACTATAACCATCCCAAATATCAATGTAAATACGATTAGAAATAACGGTACTCATAATAGGTGAAGTATTGAAACTAAAATGAGAATGTTTTCCACGTTCACAGGCATCACAAAGAAGGAATTTATTCGGTAAGGGAATAAATTTGGGAAATTCTAACTTAGAAGGATGACCTAGCCGTTGATGCCATACCTCAAAAGTCAGGGAAGCAGGACAAGCTACGGCAACAGAAGTAAGTCGGAAGTAATAGAGTCCATCGCAATGTTTAGCCACTCCAATCTGCATCCCGATAGTACTGTCCTGAAAAATACAAGAGTCGGAGGAAAAAAAAACAGTGAATTTTAAATCATAAGTAAGCTGGCTAATGGAGAGCAAATTATATTTAAAATTAGGTATATAAAAGACATTATGAAGAACCTAATCAAGGGGAAAATAACAGAACCAATAGATTTAATAGGTACCGGAGTACCAGTAGCAACATCCACATGTTTAGGCATTTCATCTCCAAAATTAGAATAAGTAGTGGTAAGAGTGCAACACGACACATGTTGCAATGTACCCGTATCGACTATCCAACAATCATAAGGAATCATTGTAGAAGACGTTATACCAGCAACGTAGGCCTCAGGGGCAATGTATGTGTGGTAAGAATCCATAGGCAGAACCAAAAAGTGGTATACGGGATCAAACTGTAACAACTAGAAACTAACCAAGACCAATCTGTAAGTTCACAAAACTCAAGTACTACAAGCAAAGTTTGTCAAAAAATATTGGGACTGAATATGCCCAAGCCCACTCCAATAATGATAAACTGTGCCCGGATTTATATGTTAAAAAACCTATCTCTAAATGACCCACAGAAGACAGACCTCAATCCCCTTTGGGACCAAACTGAAGTTTAACAAAATTTAGGGAGTTAATGAAATTATGCCAAAAAATAAAAGGAATATTATTAAAAATTTTGTTATCTTCTCCCACAAACAAAAGTTATATGATGCAGTGGCGGAGCAACGGCACAAGGGAGGCAGTGGCAACTGACGGGCACCGGCAATTAAGTTCGGTGATGGCGGCGGATCTCGGTAGAGGAGTAATTGATACAAGGGAATTAGCGGTAACGGACAGGGTCAACAGCGGCTCTGCGGTGGTCAACGGTGGTGGCCCTGCGGTGAACAAGGCGGTGGTGGCCGAGCTTTCAACTAATAGAGGGTCACAGCGGTGGTCTTTGGTTGTAGCTTTGTAGGGTTTGGGTGGTCGGCGGCGGCAGCACCAGAGATATTTTTATTTCTTTTAATGAACAACGAAATTTGGAAGAAATTCTGCTATGATACAATGTTAAGAGGGGAAAAATAATATGGGCAACAATAATTTTTATTAACTCAAATAAATAATATAATACATAGAGATGGCTATGCATGGTATTGTAGAAGAACTAACTAATAAAATAAAACAAAATACTAGCTCACGTGGGTAGGCAGGATAGCCGATACAACAATTTTTTAAAGTTTTGAGCCTTTTTTTCTTTCTTTGGTATAAAACACGCTTATAATTTAAGTTATTAAGAGGGTAAATACGGAAAAAATGAATAAAATACTTGAGAATATAATTGGAATAACAAAAATACGTAAAATATTCGTGGTTAAAATAAGAACATAACATAAGAAAGCGAAATACGGAAAAAAAAAAATGTAACACACCCTAATGCTTTTATGATAGAGAATAAATGAATTGAACACGGGTAGATCTTTTCTTTTAATATTAATAAGAGGATAAAATGGAAAAAAAAAAAAGAGGGTGAAGTAGAAATAAAAATGTGTATTGCCCTTATCATAGGGAAAGATTTGTTTTTTCTAAATCATAATGAGAGGATAAAATAGTCACAAAAACTAAGAAGTTAAAATAAAAAATAATGTAAAATGCATATGTGTTTTTATAATAAAAAATAATTGAATAAGATACAGGTGGTTAGACATTTTTTCAACTTTGATAAGTGGGTATACCATGAAAAAAAATAAAAGACTAAAATACAAATAAAATAATTTATAAAACACCAAAGTAAATTTATAGTAGAAAGTACAAAATGGAATACAATTGAATATTTTTTCTTTTTAGCAAGAAAGTAAAATAAGAAAAGAAAATAAAAGGGCAAAATATGAATAAAAATGTGTAAAACAATTTTATACTTTTATAGTAGAGAGTAAATGTATAGTGTTATATATTATATTTTTCAAGCGGTTTGCAAATTTAACGAGTTGAATTATTCTATGCTCGAGTCTGACTTGTTAATACTATCAAGTTCAAAATTAAGCTTGAATGTGGCTCATTTATATAGCCAAATTAGAAAGGAGTTTTTATTGAGTTAAGCTCGATCAGCATGGCTGGTAGTCAAATCCTACTTCTATAATGATTTTTTGTGCTACAACCGATTGATCGAGTAAATAACAATTCTAATGAATCATCTTTTATTTCTTTTATTTATTATTTGAAAGATTCAATTTTATCAACTTAAAAAAAAATTACAATGAAGTATAAATCAATATTTGTCCAACCAACACTAGGAGGAGCCAAGACGCCACAAGCTATTACAAATTACATAGTTAATGAATATACAAATATAGATTAGAAATACACAAAAAAAATAAATTAAGACAATATATCTGGCTAAAAATAGACAAAAATACATAATTGGTTGAACCAACCAATTTGCACCCAAAATAGAGCTTAAACACAGACTTTATTGTCGAAGAAGAATTTTTGCATCTATCACTAATGGTTTAAAACTCACTAGATAGATGGTTTATCCTATCTAATATTATATCCAAGCCCAATTATTCTTATCTAAGATCAACTATAAAGTTCCATCACCATATCCCTTAGAATAGGAAACTTAAAGAGTAATACAGAAAAGTTTTTAGTTCTCAAGAGTTAGGTACGTGAAATCTCTAAACGAATAATAGCGTAAAATTGCAATAAACTCAAGCAGTAAATTATTTACTCTGCTCAACAGATTGAAGGTGGATTCCGCTAGATATGCTATAGCTATCAATTGACATCTCACTATAGCATGTATACAAAAGGAAAAATACTAGCTGGGCATAGGAATGAGTTGGTTTATCAAAATCTGTTAGTCAAGAATTTCGAAAAAGAAAAAGGGGGGGTTTGGCACAAAAGTTGGGCAATTTCACACACCACCCTCTCTACTGATTGTCGACGACACGATGGTGTTTATATATATCGATGAGGAGGCGACAACAAGAAACCGATCTATTGGCGACATCTAAGGTCACCAATCCGCTGCGGCTAAGGGTCGGATATGGGAATGAAAAAGATTGCCATATGCAGGAACGGGAAAGGGGAGACCAGATAGGACCTGACCTAGATAGATCGGCACTAATCCCAACGAAATATGACTGGCCTGGCTTGACTGAGACTGGATCAATCGGATCGGATCTGGACTAACTGGATCAAGCCTTAGACAACGGGCTTGAAAAGATGAGATAGGTGAAAAAAGGGACATGGCTAGGTGGAAGATTATGGTGGTGGACGAGCGAGATGGAGGTAAACGGGGGTGGAGACGTGGGATGAGGAGAAGGAGAGTGTCGGATTAGCATGCTCAATCTAGACCAAGCTACTATTGGGCGAGGCCAATTTGATCGGACTGGGTTGGAGGCTTGGGGGCAACGAAAATTATTTCTCTCTTTGCCTCTCTCTAAAAAATACAACTTGTGTTATTAAAAGGGCAATTCTATTTATAACATGAAAATGGCTAAATGCACCACTTTACTTCAAGCACTACATTATTAAAAATTAATTTACTTCTCGGGCACCACAAATAAAATAAATAGTTATTTTTTTTTCTATTAGCACCACAAAAATATTAAGGCACCACTATGGCAATTTATTAAAATGTCCATTTCGCTAAAATCACTCCATCTTCAACGCTATTTATCTTTTTCAACAATCATCTTCATCTTTTTCATCTATTTTTTTATATTCATCTTCAATATTTTAAACTTCAATCTTAAACATTATTATATTAAATATTTTCTCATCTTCTACCTTCTTTCTATATCTCTCTCACTACTTCTTCTTCATCTCCACAAAGCACAAAAAATCATTTTCAATCAAATCAGTATACTCAATTTTTTTTTAAAAAAAAACACATGTATGTTATCACTATATGTAGTAGTAATCTTTTGATAATATATAATAAGAATTAAACACAATGTATTTGATGAAATGCTTAATAGAGATACCACTGTTGCATGATCTAAATTTTTTTTCAAATTTTAGTGAAAATATGTAATTTTGTTAACATTTTTATTCATATTTTTGTATGATTGAGATGAATCTTGTGATTGAAATCTGCATAAGTGTTCTCTAGTTAACATTAGAAATCTAAGTCCATGAATGTCAAAAAAGGCATTCGTTTCTTTGATAGTTGAAATAATGTCCCGAGGACATTCAAAAAATTAGTATTCTCAGTTTAACATTCGACACCTAGACCCACTAATGTCGCAAGAGACATTTGTTGCTTTGGTAGTCGAACCTATAACATTCGAAACCTAGCCCTATTAATATCACCACATATATTCGTTAGTCTGTTAGCCAAATGTTTGCCCTAAAAATATTGAATCTCATGTTAGGATTCAAAATTTATGTCCATGAATGTCACCAGAGGTATTTTTTACAAGGAAGTACGTGCTAATTCTCAGCTTAATTTTCGAAAATTGAGTGCACCAATGTCAAGACATTCCAGTATGCAAATAGAATTGGCTATTAAAATCTCTTTCTTTTCTCCAACCTTTCACCCTACGTATCCAACCCCCTGCAAAACCCATCTCCATGAATCTTCCCTCCCCCTCTCTCTCTTCCACCATCTCTCTCCCTTCTCCCCGCTCTCTCTCTCCCAGAACCTACATCCCCCCCCATGTCTACACCCACCCCCCAGCTCTCCTCTTAGAGCTATGCACCTCTCTCAAACTCCTCCACCAATCTCTACCCCTCATCATCAAACACAACCTCTACTCCCAACACTATTTTCAAACCAAACTCATCTCTCTCTTCTGCAGATTCGGCAGCTTAACCGAAGCTGCCCGTGTTTTCAACCCCATCGAGGACAAACCCGACGCCCTTTACCACACCATGCTCAAAGGGTATGCGAAAAACTCGTCTTTGAACAATGCGTTGGCATTCTTTGTTAGGATGAATTTTGATGGTGTTTGGAATGTTGTGTATAATTTTACTTATTTGTTGAAGGCTTGCACCGATAATTCAGATTTGAAAAAGGGTAGGGAGATTCATGGGCAGGTTATTGTTAATGGGTACGAGTCGAATTTGTTTGCTATGGCTGCTGTTTTGAATTTGTATGCAAAGTGTAGGGTGGTTGGGGATGCATATAAGGTGTTTGAGAGAATGCCTGAGAGAGATAGGGTGTGTTGGAATAGTATTATTGCGGGGTATTCACAGAATGGGTTGGCTAAGAGGGCGCTGGAGTTGGTTATCCATATGCAAGACGAAGGGCATAAGCCTGATCAGGTTACGATTGTCTCGATCTTACCTGCTTGTGCTGATATTGTGTCCTTGAAAAATGGGCAAATGGTTCATGGGTATGTTGTAAAATCTGGTTTTGATTCGCTTGTTAATGTTTCAACCGCTTTGGTTGATGCATACTCGAAATGTGGATGTTTAAAGGCAGCAAGATTGATTTTTGATGGGATTGAAAACAAAAATGTGGTCTCGTGGAATACGATGATTGATGGGTACTCTCAAAATGAAAATCCTAGGGAAGCAATGGAACTTTTTGAAAAGATGCTAGATGCAGGCGTAGAACCGACTAATGTGACTATAATGGCAGCTCTACATGCCTGTGCTGATTTAGGAGACGTTATGAAAGGTGAACTTATTCATAATTTAATAAACCAATACAAATTTTCCTCTGATGTGTCTGTTATGAACTCTTTGATTTCAATGTACAGCAAATGTAAACGTGTAGACATGGCTGCGGAAATATTCCAGAATTTAAGAAATAGAACTCTTGTCTCTTGGAACGCTATGATTTTGGGATACGCACAAAATGGGCGTGTGACAGAGGCTATTAAACATTTCTGTAAAATGCAATTTCAGAATACTAAAGCCGATTCATTTACAATGGTCAGCGTGATTCCTGCTATTGCTGAGTTGTCTGTTCCGCGCCAGGCGAAGTGGATCCATGGGTTAGTTATAAGAACTTGTTGGGACACGAATATTTTTGTAATGACTGCTCTTGTGGATATGTATGCAAAATGTGGGGCCATTAGTACCGCAAGGAAGTTGTTTGATATGTTGGATAATCGACATGTTACTACATGGAATGCCATGATAGACGGTTACGGTACACATGGGCTAGGAAAAGCTGCGGTAAGCTTGTTTGATGAAATGCTAAAAGGAGATGTTAAACCGAATGAAATCACGTTTTTATGTATTATTTCAGCTTGTAGCCACGCGGGTCTAGTAAAACAGGGGCGCAAGTATTTCTCCATTATGAAGGATGATTTTGATTTGGAGCCTTCGATGGATCATTATGGTGCTATGGTTGACTTATTGGGCCGAGCTGGGAAGCTCAACGAGGCTTGGGACTTTATTCAGACCATGCCTGTTAAGCCAGCGATTAATGTCTATGGTGCTATGTTGGGTGCTTGTAAAATTCACAACAATGTTGTTATTGGTGAAAAAGCTGCTTCAAAACTGTTCGAATTAGATCCTGAAGAAGGTGGTTATCATGTATTGCTTGCTAATATATATGCCAGAGCTTCGATGTGGGACAAAGTGGCGAAGGTGAGAGTCGAGATGGAGAAGAAAGGAATCCGGAAAACACCAGGGTGTAGCTTAGTTGATTTCAGAAACGAGGTTCATGCGTTTTACTCAGGGAGCACAGGCCATCCCCAGTCGGGAAACATCTATGCTTTTCTCGAGGAGCTCATCGATGAGATCAAAGCTGCTGGTTATGTGCCCGATAGCAGTTCTATTCATGATGTGGAAGAGAATGTTCATGAGAAGTTGCTCAATAGTCACAGTGAGAA
>MKEJ01026529.1:0-11817 GCA_001753735.1 Embelia ribes
TAAATGCAGAAAATAAAATGAATACTAATATCTATGTGATTCGACTCATCAATACTTCTGAGTTGGGTATAGTTTACAGAGCAAAAATTGGTACTTTTTTCACTATACAAAAAAGGATTACAAACAATACAATATTTTGCATAATATAAAAAAAAGATAGCTAACAATTATAATTTTTCTCGTTAGATTTAAAGTGAATTTTCAACCAACTTAGCACGACCAATTCATGTTTTCTTTGATGTTAAGATTAGTGTTTTCCTTTCTTGTTAAGGTTGGATGTGGGGCCATAATTACGTGCAACCAAAAAATACAAAACCTCAAATGCAAAATGGACACTTGTGCAGCCCGAGTGGGCAATATTATAATATATCATTATTGATTTATACATATCTGCCAGTCAATTAAGGGAAGGTAATGTGCATAGCTGATATTCAATTTGACCTACCACTTCTTATCTGGAATTATTGATAACTAACATTCTTTTAAAAGACTAATATTTAATACTCCGTCCTTTTCATTTTAATAAATTTCTATTTTTTCTAATTCGGTCCAATGTATATTTTAAAATAGTAATTAAAAAATTATTTTACTAAAATACTCTTATTTATTATAGTTATTTAATAGTACAAAATGTTAGCATTAATTAGGAATATAGCAAAAAAGAGAGCAAAAATAGTTTTTGTTTCTATAATTTATACGAAAAAAGAAATGAGAGGAAGTGCTTTTGTATTGTTATTGTTAGCCATGTCTACTATTCAATTTTTTCCCTATTATTATTCGGCGGACCGTAGCTAATAAGTTTCACGGGGTCCAGTTATAATAATAGATAATAAAATATATACATATATTGATAGATAGATAGAAATATTATCCTCACCTTCTATAAATAATAATCCACTTTCGTAATTTTGAATGTCTAAAATTGATGGTCCAATTTTTGTTTTAAAATTTTAAAAATAAAGCATATTATCATCATTAACCCAATAACAGTTAAAGACGAAATAAGATATTTAATTCGTAGGAGTAGATGTGGTAATCTCTAGGGAAATAATGCAAAGTAATGCTGCTATTTTACTATGCCTAAAATTCTATGCAAAAGCAAAGTCAACTATTCATAACTAAAAGTATGATCAATTATAGCATTAGTCCCTATAGCTTCAAAAGAAAAAAAAATTATATTTGGTCATTATGGTTTCAATTACAAAATGATAGTCCCTATGTTTTGCAAAATAATGTAATTATTATTTTTATGGACGTAAAATTATCCGAAATCATAAAAATTATGTCAGTGGTTTACTTAATTAGGAGTTTGTTATCTTTGCCTACTTTGATCAACCCAAAATTTTAACGCTTTGAAAATTTATGAAAGAAATCATATATGTCGTTTTATATAAATAAAAAAAATTGCGGACTAATTCATCTTTTCCCAAAATTTGATCCAAATATAGGGATCCTTAGTTTAGAATTTATGTATCATCATCTTAATTTTGCTAGAAGAGTTATTTGAGCTAAATTTTTAGTTTTACTGATTAAATTAATTTATTTAAGATTAGTCGAGATGTATCTATTTTAATTTCCAAAAAAAAAAAGAAAGAAAGAAGGAAATGATTAAAGGAGTGAAACTTTTTGAGCACTTTAGAAACTCTCTAGTGCCCCTGATTTAAGGCATATTTAATAAAGAATGCACACTTTTTGTCATATCTCCATTTTTTCTAAACGGGGAATTATTCTGTTCTCAAAATGATTGAGGCATCAAACTACTTTCATAAAATCTTTAATTCCCGCATCTTAAAATACCTTCATTTCATATTGTTTCTCCTTTTCATATTATGTGATATTTTAGATATTTATTTTTCTTTCATATTAAGTGTCATTTTAGAAAATGAAAGCTGTATTTACTGATTTTTCTAATTTTCACACTATTAGTTATTTTACCCTTTAATTAAGTTTGAGTAATTTTATAAGGGTAATCTGGTAAAATGCTATAACTTTTTTTTTTATAAGAACGAGACCATTAAATGGTCTCTTTAATATTTACGTGGAGTTTTAAAATTTCACTTAATTTGTAACGGGAGGAGTATTTATTACGTGATCGAAAACACAATTTTATACTTAATATTGTTGTACGATCATGGACAAATATAATTGTACATGAATCTTGAGCATGCATTGTCACCCGAAAAATATTAAATGCATGGAATAAAAACCGTCATATATTATTTTATATATTATATATATGACAAAACATGCTATTATGCGTTGCCTTCACATCCCACTCATCACCTTTATATATATTCTAGTATTCAGCAAAGCCTCTTACAAATTATATACCGATAAATTTCATCTCTCTCTCTCTCTCTCTCTCTCTCTCCGACATAAGCATGACTGCAACCGGTGGAGGAGCCAAGGGGCGGACCCTCATCGTGGGCTCAGCCGGGTTCATAGGCCGGTTCGTTACTGAAGCCTGCCTAGTCTCGGGCCGGCCCACCTTCATACTCGTCCGCCCCGGGCTACTCACCCCTTCCAAGTCCAATACTATCGATTCTCTCCGCAACAAAGGCGCTGTTGTCATTTCGGTATATTTATAATTATTTACTTTCTCCATCAGTGTTTACAAATAAGTGCCCAACTTGACTTGACATGTTTTTTTTATGAGATATTAAAATAATAAAAATTAATATTTTAATATAATAAAAATAATTGTAATATTTTTATTATATTAAATTATTATATTTAAAGTTTCCTAGAAATAAATGTTTTGTCAAACTTAGACAAAGCCTAGATGTGTTGTGGTCAGCACATAATACATTACCTGCACGTGTTATGTATCCAAATTTTTTTGTTTTATAAAAATTCATGTGTTTAAATATGCACTAAATCGGAATAAAACTTAGTTATGTATTATTATAATAAACCAAAAAAGTACTTTTATTGCTTTACCATAACTTTAGTTCTAGAAACCGCTTTTGAAGTTTGATTTTTTGAAAGGACAAAATTGAGTTTTTGTTTTGGTGTTAGTAAAATATTGTTAGAAATTATTTTAGTTTTCCCATTTTATTTTTATTTTTCATCGCAAAAAGCCATAATATAGAACCAGTTTGTAACACAATTATATGCTAGGAGACTTTTCGGCAGTAGAAAAAAGAGAAGCAGTATAATTTTCAACCCAAATACAAAGCAGTAGCCGTCAGCTGACTAAAAATAATTTTGAAAAAAGTGGTTTGATATTAGAAAAAAACACCTATATTGGACCTTCGGCGACATCCTCCATAAGTTTTTAGTGTCCAAAATTTTTTATTTATAATTTTAATAATTAAATTTATAATCTGATTTTATTTTATTTTTACTTAATTTTAGCCCTCATAATTTTTATATTTATATATAGTATAAGTCTGTCGTATTAAACGTCAATTTTTCTCTCTCCCTGGGGTTGGGGGAAAGAGGGGTTATAAAATACTAATTAGATAAATAGTATGCTGTAATAAAAAATTATATAAATAATTTTATAAATTTATATCCAATGTTATATTTATGTGGACATAAATTTATTTTTTATTAATATTAAATATCCCTGTCCGGGTAGGTGCTGTCTGACAGATGTGCGACTGTATGCTTATTAATAGTAACATATGCGTAGACCTTATTAATGTGAGACCAACGAGGCTTCAGTTTGATTTCGTATGATTTTCAAAATTGGATTTTTGATGACGCCAATAAATTTTAAAATTTATTTTGACAAGTTGCATAATATTTAGTTTTTTTTGTTGTTGAAAGTTTTAATTTTATTAATTTAAAAAAAATTATAATGAATTAAAAGGTGATATCTGTTCAACCAACAAAATTAGAATATACTACTCTCGGCATTCATCTCAAATTAATAAGTTTATTTGAATTTTTACATGGATTAAAAAAAAAATTAATTAGAGTGGTTAAAATATTTAATTTCTTACTTATTTTACTAATATACCTTTAATTGAAATGCATGTGAAAAGTTTGTTGGGTTACAAAAAGCACATTTAATGGGGTAATAGAAATAAAAAATATTATTTTGATTATCTTTTACAAAAGAAAATTTAATGAGATAAAAACAGAAAAAAAAATGACATTAAAATGGGGAAAAGGTAATCTTTTTGGATTTACTGTTGATTAGAGTTCTTCACCCGACCAGACAAATTTTAGACAAAATTGGTAATGTTTTGAAGGGAAAATAAAAGAATTTTTTCAGTTTTCTTGATCAATAAGTTTGAGCTTATTTCTTACATCTCTTCACTGGGTTGTAGAAATTTTTACACAGCTGGTAACACATCACGAATATTACTGATTAAAAATTGAATGTTATTTATCTGCTCAGTTTTTAAGATGAGTTTATTTGTTATTTTGGCCTATATAATTTAGAATTTTTAAGTTGGGTGTATTTAAATTTTTTTTCAAACATAAATAAATTGATTTATTTAGCTGAAGGTTGCAACTAGACAAACACTTGGTGGATTAAATGGGATGTCATATATGTGATTTTTGCTTAGTTATCAATTGTTCAAAAATGATACAAAATGTATACTTAGGCCATTCACGTCAATTTCTCTTCACAGAATTTTTATTTATTATATTTTGTACCAATATGTTTTTATAAATTAAAATATTATTAATAATAAACATACTTAAAATTTACATTTATAACCAAAAATAATTTTTTTATGCTAATTTTTTTTTGAAAATTATTAAGTTTTTAAATTAATATGGATCTCTTATTGAATTATATTTTAAAATTTTGAATACGGTTCATAGCATAAAAAAATATATTTGAAGAATTTAAAGTTATATTATTTATAAGAAAAGAAGGAAAAAAAGTTTGGTTAAAATATTAATTTTGATACAACCAATTGGGAAGAGAGAGAAAAAGCCATTTGGAGAGAGAATTTGATTTAACTAATGACTTTTGGGTTGTTTACGTTAGGAATCAATTTGATTATTCTTTATTTTAAATAACTACCCGATAATATGATGTGTGTTATAAAATGTATATTATTTCTAATAATTTTAACTAAAATAGAAAAATAATGAAGTTTAGAGAATTTGATGCAAATGCTCTTACCAACATACTCTGTTGCATTTGGAAAGCTCATTTCTCTTATAATGTTAGCACACAACCCACACTAGAACCGGTCCGATAAGCCCGATTGTGTTTGACCAAATCTTCACGATTTCCTATTGTATCTCTGCATATTCTTTGTATCATATCATTCCTAATTTATGTAGTTTTACAAAAGAAACATTAATATATATATGAGATTAGGGGGCTCAGCATAAAGTAAGCCTAAACACAAATCTTTCGGTGTTGTGTAATTTCAGTCCTAAAGTTAATACTAGAATGCATAAAAACATAAATCGTTTCTGAAACGTAAATTCAACACTTTCAAAACCTGCATTGAAAAGTAGCTTATGAAAGCTTCCTTACTACATGAAAATAAAAAACAAATCATGTTTAATCACTTTTTACAATAATACTAGTACTATTCATAATATAACTAAATGCATTTTTTTTTCAAAATATATAGTCATGTTTGTGATTATGCATATTTTTTTTTACCATAAAGTACTAATTTTCAAATAGAGTCACATATTATTTCTTTGAAAATCGCATCATCCCTTCCCGCTTCCTCTATATGTAAATGTCACGATTGCCACTTCCATTTCCGGCAACTTTGGTCAGAGCATTTCCTTGAGTTCAAAATTAGTGTCTTTAGCCATTTTGGTCAATGTTGTGAATGCCCAAATTTTCTGTGTATACCTTAGAACAAAAACTAAAATATCATGATAAAGTGATAATAATGAACAATTACGGGACAGAACAAGGTATAAACATTTATATAGAGATCAAATATACAGAAACATATATATACCAGAATCTCCAACAAGAAGCACTCTAACTTGGCCACAAGGCGGCCCACCGTTGTCTCTCTCCTTGCTATCTCTCTCTCTATCTCTCCAAAACATATTACTCCTCACCAGATTAATAAGCACAAAGAAACGCTCAATAGGATTAAAACCCAATTAACTGGAAAATTAGAATGCCAAAATAGCGATTAAAACAGGAGTTAATTAATTCCCAACTTCAGAAAGTGGACACAGCGCCTGAAAAATTAGGGTTTGAGTTGGTTGGGTGAAGAGTGATTTGATCGTCGATTGGGTTCTGATTTGTTTGTTTCCAAAGCCACAGAGAGAGAGAGACAGAGAGGAGAGAGAGAGAGAGAGAGAGGAATCAGATCTGGAGAGTGGCAAGTGCTGGGCACGTTGCGTTGCGCCACAGAGCGTTAATAATAATGTTAATTTTCCATTTTGCCGGGATAAAAATTAAGTATATTATTATTATTAGCTCTAACAAATGTAAAATGAAATATTTATGTTTTTAGGGTGATTTGATCATTAAATCTATTTTTAACCTTGAACTTAATTTGTTTACCAAATCAAATGTGACACTCATTTGTTAACGGAACAAGTACTTGAAATCAATAATTTAAAAAATTGACTGTCTGGTTGGATCGGTTAGTCGTCTATCGGAGAAAGAAATTGTCCAAATAGGTCTGATTAACCATTTAAAGTCGAGAACTAGAGTCTTTTTAAAAACCACTTGAATCCCATTTGAAGTCAGTTTTCGAGACCCACAGTGGTTTTTCCAAGCCACTCAAATCATTCGCCGCCTTTGTCGAAGTATTGAATAGAGAAATATGTTGTATTGAAGAAGAAGTAGAAAGGTTTTTTTTGTTTATCTCTCCTTTGTGTGTTAAGATGAGGGGTTATGAATATAATGGGTACAACTAGTATAATTAAAATTATTTATGTGTTATGGCTTATTGCACGTGTAAGAATATTAATTGTGTTTTTTTATTTGATTTTTGCATTTGGAGATGTGTTATTTATGAATGTTGAATTACTTTTTTACTTCTAGTACATTGTTTTCAATTTATCGGGCCTTATTTCTCATATTTATTAGAAAAAAACTAGTTCAACATACAACATTAATTTCATCTAAATATCTATATTTATTTTAATAAAAATGAAAATGACAAGTCGATACCGGTTGAACTGGTGATCCATAACCCAATGATTTTTCCAATTCGATTAACATTGCAAGTTTCAAAACATTGCTTAAAATAAATCCGCTCGTTTAGTCGGACAATATGTTACGCCCCGAATTCCGAAAACCCGGGAACGTGAGATAAAAAGTAAAGAAAAGAAAGCAAAAATAGAAAGAAGAAAAGAAAGAAAATAACAATAACAGTTACATTTCCACTTCCTGACTATAACAACAAATTTACGATGGTTTCATTATACATATATGTCCAACATCTACTACAAACCATCTTTCATAAGAAGAAAATATATATGACTAGAAGTTTACGTGCAATATCTTCAAGCTACTTGTTTGTCCAAAATAAGAAAGAAATATACATATGTTCTTCGCCTCGATACAAATACAAAGTCTTGCCAAAGCCATCCCAAACCACTACTACAAGATACAACCAAACCTAACCTCCATGCTAGCCATACACATAGCTTCCTCATTTTTTTAACACTCCTTCAGCTATTAGTTTATATTACTTTAATTTCTAGCTTGTTGTTTTACTTTTCATCAATAGGTAAAACTTAATTTTAACCCTAAGTAAAAAGATAAGATTTTAAAATATAAATAAATAAACTTTTTTTGTCACCTAGAGTAAATGTTTGGCAAGTCTTTAAAATCTCTTCTTCACTTAATACTTCACATATTCCCAACACAAATTTCATTTCTATCATAAAGAATCGTAGGTCGCAAACATGGATGCATTGAGGGAAGAATTAGACACGTAAGAGTAGATGACTAATAGAGCTTTTTTAACTTCTTTTCACCATTCACTCCATCTATTTAAGAAGTAGAGTTTGAGTTTGACTAGTGTAGCTCAATTTCTGAATGAATAAAGGAAAGAAGACTAGAAAAATAGGAGTTACATTGTAGCCTTTGTTTATCAAAGCTTAAGAGACACTAAAAAATCTTGTTACCGTAGCAGGAAAGTTGTGAGATTCTGAAAACTCCTTGTAGAGATGGGTTGAAATCTTATAGCAAATATAATTTTGTAAAAATTTCCCCTTTGGCTTATCATGGATTAAATTAAGGTAAGCATTAGTTGTTCAATTAATTTCAAATTATGAGTTGTTATTATCAAGATATTTGTATGGCGTAAAATATGTTGTTTTTGTTGGGAAGAGATGGTTGGATAAAAAAACATTAATATGAATTGTTAAAATTTTCAACATGACATTTATATAACATCACATATGTATTATTATTCGCTATAGTAAGGGTAGAGTTTACTATTTCATGTAGGTGGATGGGTCCTACACAACTTTTCCTATAATGGATGACTTATGGTACCTTCTGTGTAGGTGGATGGATCCTACACCACCCCTTGAGTTCAAGACATGTACATGAATGCATTGTTATAGAAATATTTGTATACATACATAAATTTATATTTCTTCGATATTGTACTAAGGTAAATAATATGTTTTCTACAAGAAATTGAAATTACTACATCGCTATTGAGAGTTATTACTTCATTATAGTAACTTTGAGTTAGTAGTCCCATTGAATATTTCTATGAAACATTCATTCCGTTGTTTTTATAATTTTTTTTTTCAGGAACTTGAGTTAATGATTCAAATCCATGAGCATTTGAGATGGGGGATATTAGAATGGATTTGTTTACTTTCATTTTAGATAATGAATAGAGTATCTATTTTATAAAATTTTGAATAAGTGTTTATTTGCGTTGTTTTTGAAGCAATATTCATAAAATAAAAAGTATTTTATTTCATACAACTTCTTAAGTAAGCATTTTCTTACACGATGACAAGTTTTATTTCATTCTACATTGTTTAGAGGAGTCAATTTTAATTTTTAATAATTTAAATTTGTTTAGAAGGTGGGTATTACAAAATAACGTTTCCAATATTCTGCTATCAAGTCCTTATTGTATCCTATTTAAACATGCTCTATGGGCAGAAAAGTATAAACACGAAAATTTCAATCAGTTTTAGAGAGAAAAAGTATCCCTTTTACTATAGGTATAGAAAGCCCACACTCTCTTCCGGAGTAAAGTATTTAGTAGGAATATATCAAAAGATCAGAAGTTGCACAATGATCCTTCAAGCAGAACGTTCTTCTTGGTGTTCACAAGATTTATATATGCAAATCTCATACGGATAATTATATCTTATTTGGCAAAATAGATTACTCTTTGACAGTATATAAACGCACTATTATTGTATCTGCTTATATTTTTCCGTAGCATCCCATTAGAATGTGTTTTCTGAATGTGGAGATTGCCTGGGATTATTTTTAAATTTGATGGCTAAGTAAGTTTTAGGGTTGGGGGAATAAAAAATAGTTCTTAGAAAGTAAAGACAAAATAATTCGTCACATCTTAGGAAGTCTTCAACGTCCAGGTTAATATAATTCACCTGAAAATAAAGGAGATTGTAGCCGAGGTGTAGAGAATGAAGATAGAGAAAGACATAGAGAAGGAGGTTAGCGGGGTGTTTATAGTGAAAAGATTGTAAAAGGGCTAAAGAACGGATTACACTTGGTTTATATTGACGTCCATCCAAGTGATCATTTTTTATACTAATGGTTTCAGATTCACTAAAGATTAATATCTCACTCTTTTGCTTACAGATTCCATGTACAAGTTTTATGGGAAGGGTAGACATGCAAAAAGATTGTATGATAACAATCTTTCCGGGTAAAGGTATATTGTCTGATGCATTATGATCATACTTTTATACACCACCAATTATGCCCCCATTCTTACAAGCTACATCGGTTGTGCCGATGGGGATGAACAAGTGTTGTGGATGTTATCAAAGAAAGAATACAATAATTGCTTTGACGTGACCACAATAGACTACGTAAACTCGAGTTTATGTGTGTCTATAAGTTTATTCTGAGCGATGAGAGATTTGGTTGTTAAGAGGTATCGTGTTATTATTTGATTCTTGGGTTAATATTTTTATTGATACTTCGGCAGTTTATAGCATCTCATTTTGAGAAATTATTGGGGCTAGAGCTTGAACTTAACATTGGTGATATATGTGTTTACACACCTCTTGGAAATTGAGTAATTCCCATTTTGTATGTCACGAGGGTGAAGTTTTCATTTCCTATCAATGTTTTATTTATGATATATTGATATTTGATATTTTAGGAATCAATTTGTTATCTCTTCACTAGGCTATTATTGACTTTAATCATAGACTAGTAAATTTGCTATCTTTATCATGCATCATGTTCATTGGTAGATAGTCATGACGAATCTTTTGTCCGAACGAGCAAAAGGTAGACCCAATTTTCAAGTTGCTAGTATTTTTATAGGTTAGGGTGGTATCCCTGTTTTGATTGCCACATATGGTGTGTTAGTTTCTCGATTTTTTTTATATGGATTTGTGTGGGCTTCCATCACACCAAGAGGTGGTGTTTGCCATTAGCTAAGTGATTGAGACTGCCAATATTGATTGCTCCATATAGTATGATTCCAGTAGGGTTGACAGAGTTGAAAACAATTAGTTAAGACAATGCCAAATTTTGCCTTTGTAGTTTTGCTTTTTATTTATGAATAATAACGATTCAATACAAATTTGTTAGTAAAACAAAATTATGCCCATATCTTTGCAACTTTACATTCATAAGCTTTTCTTTTTATTTTTTCTAAATGTTTATTAATTTTTTTTTATGTCTAGATCTACTATAGATTTAAGTGTTCAAAAAATATTTTTGCATGAGCTACTTGGGCATGATTGAGTTAATATCGACTATATAACAACTCATCTCCTACCTACTAATGGCCTTTTAGTGGCAATTGTATGAGCTTTAATATAGTGTCAGAGCCAAAATGGGCTTATTAAAATATTTTTAATTGTTAATTTGCCACCATCCACTTATCTGTATTTGTTGGTTTTCTGATTTGACTTGCCCATAAGTGAGGGGGAGTATTAATGTATTATCCCACATAAAGATAAATTAATTGTATAGTAGATGAATGGACTCCCCATCAATTAGGAAAACATGACAATTTTTTTGTTTTGATTTGAAAATGATAAGGCTCAATCTAATGTGGTTTTAAGTAGCAAAACCCAAAAATATAAAAGAATAAATACCTTGTTAAGCAGAGAAACAGTGGTTTATCAGTGGTGGTGGATTAGTTGCAGATTGAAAAAGGAATAGCGGTTAACTAAGAGAAGAAATGGTGGTGGATTAGTAGTGGACTGAAATTTAGTTTGGTTATGCATACCTTATAGGACCAATTACAGTTGAAGATAATGTAAGAGTGCCTAATAATTGAAAATCATTCAATGATAATTATAAGTGATTAAACAGAACCAATTAACAGAGACTAAATTTCAATTGGAAATATTTCAATTACGACAACTGAAACTAAACCGATTACAACAAAAAAATTAAAATCATGATTTCAAGAATGAAATCAATTTATACGAACAACCCAAAAATATAAAAGAATAAATACCTTGTTAGGCAAAGAAGTAGTGGTTTGTCGGTGGTAGTGGATTAGTCGCATATTGGAAAAGGAATAGCGGTTAAATGAGAGAGGGAACGGTAGTTATAAGGCCCCAAATTTTCACCAACACTATAGCATTACTGTATCAGTACTGTAGCAATACTGTAGTAATACTGTACAGTAGATTAACGATGTAAATTAATCGTCTGTGTGTTGTAATTACACCGTGATTCAATAAAGTGTTGGTTTGAGCTTGTTATTGTTGCAA
>MKEJ01026531.1:0-18845 GCA_001753735.1 Embelia ribes
AAACATAATAATTATATGGGCAAATTAAACAAGGCACAAAAGATAGGGTAAATTGAAACAAATCTAAAAATATGGAGAGTAAATTATAATAATTGAAAGAATAAGAGGCAAATTGAAACGATATTATAAATGATGGGGTAAATTTTGAAACAAATGAAAAGAAATAGGGGCAAATTGGATTTTACCCTAAATTTTACTATTTATCAAATTAACTAACGAGTTTCGATGAAGTGATACAATTATAATTTGTTATTACCATATGATATAAGACTAAATAGACTTTAATTATTTGCTTACTTAATTAGCTCCAATAGGACTGCTAGATGGGAGTACAATATGTAGCTCCTCTTGGTGTTCAAGTAAACATAACACAAAAGAATCTTGTCATGACGTGGTGTACTTTTTGTGGTTGTATAGAAAGTCTGGCAAATTTGGTGACTAGGTGTAATTTTGAATAGTTTGCTTTCCTCTTACTTGCGAGTAATTGCATGGGAAAATTTGTAGTTAGGGCTCCAATTGGTTTAGCCAAACAATAACCCTCTAATGCTCAAGTAAGGATCCAGATAAACGAACGGCAACCTAATACTTTTTTGTATTTTAGAGAGAGCGTATGAGCTAATGTTGCAGCAATCGATGATTGTATTTATAGTTGATGCTAATGATTGCTTTGCAAATAAATGGGAGCTAAAGGACATGTGGCTCATTGGCCTCTACATCGTAAGCACAATAGCTCCATAAGCATAGTGGCGTTGAAAGCACAATAGCATCATTTCTATAGTGCCTTTAGTGCTTCTATTTAACTTGCGGCCGAGGACCATGGCTGATTAACTTTGCACTCTTGGACACCAAACTTGGCACAACACTCTCACTTGCCCTAATGGGCTTGAGACTTGGTGACCAAACTATCATTATAATTTGTGCCTTTCCAATTGGATAAGTACACTAATTACCAAATTACCCTTGCCACTTTCTATAAATGGGGTCCAAGTGTTATATATCCCAAATACATGGGGTGTAAGTATAATTATGTTCAGAACAACATAGATATAACTAGGAGATAGATACATAATCTGTATCTATCGAAATCGCGAGAAGATGGCATCGGTGGTGAGGAGTGCGCTGAAGGCGATCAGAGAGAAAGGCATTGGAAACTTCTTAAGAGATCTCAGAGAAGAAGGATACCTGTGTCTTATTCTTACCCTTAATTTATATAATTATATTGTGTGTGTATATGTATGTATATATATGTTTTCTTTGTTCTAATTTCCGTCGTTGGGTAATTATTGTTTTGATCTCCGTGAGTTGAAATATTATCTATACTGCAAAATTATTTATTTTTAGGGTTGAATCTGATATTTAAATTAGGGCACTCAACCTAAATCAGTCCCTACCCTAAATTTTAGGGATTAAATCTAAGAGCATGAACACCTTCTCATTTAATTTCTATATCCCATTTTCTAGAAATTCATTCCTCCTACAGGAATTCACATTTTGGAACTTGCCCACTCAGTCTTACTAAAAAATATGTTAAAAATTGCAAGAATAATTATTTATATTGCAATAAAATGTAACAATGTGTTTTTCCTAATGTTAACTAGGGTTTTATAGTTTTTGTGAAAAAGAAAATTAATATTTAATAAGGAAGCTGTTTATAGTTTTTTTTTCCACTTAGAAATTTACTATAGTATTTCTTCTGAGATTTCTACAAACTTAGAGGATTAGAAACACTGCTTTGGCACATATAGATTTCTCATTTGAGAAACCAAATGGGAGAAAACACAGGTTTAGAAAGACTGCTGTGATTGTTTTTAAAGAACCTGGTGGGATATGCAAACACTATGGCCCCAGGGAATAGGCGTCTATTGTCCATCCATCCCAATTTCCATTTTTAAGATTATAGGTATGGTGTTGGTATGGCCATTTCCCATATTCAGCATTCACTTCAATGTTTGAGATTAAAATCTAGGGGTTGAAAATGGTTAAAATGTTAGGAGTGCCCTTAGGGCGTTTCCATCAGTCGCCTTAAACTCAATCCCCTAAAATCTCAATATAGGGGCCTCTACAATATAGGAGCACCAATCATACATACATCCCCTACCAGTTCCCCCGATTTACAACACAACTAGTATTAAAATAAACACAAATTTTTCCTCTTCTCTCTCTTTACAGCAAACCCCTCTTCCCCCTCCCTCTCACCGCTTTCTCCACCAGCTACAACCCCTGTCCTCCCCGATAATCTTCTTTCCTCTGTCTCTAATGCAAGTATTTTTCTCCTCTCTCCTTGCAACTTATTGGCATCTCTCCCTGCAGTAGATCAACATTTTTAAGGCAATTTCCGGTGACTAATGGTGGTAGATGGTGATCGACGGTACATTGCTAGGCCAATTTTATTGAAAAGTATGGTAGTAGTCGATATAAAACAGTGGTATATAAAGATGGGAAATAATAATTTTTTCAATTAAATATTGGTTTTTATAGAATGGAGGGGGAACAATTCTTATCTTGCTCTAGACGAGTACTGTAGCTAAACGCCCTATGTTAGAGGTAGTGAACAGTGTATGCATACGCTTGTGGGAGCATTTAGTTGCTCCAAATTTTAAATTTTAGCTATAGGATGGAAACATTGATGGGTATGCCCTTGGGGCATTCAGACCGGTGCTCCTAAATGAGATCTTAAACTAAATTTTAGGGAACAGTCCCATCAGTGTTCAATTCCCAAAAAAAGGGTTTGCTACGATGATCCCTTTGAATTACAAGCTACTATTCGTCCCCATTTTAATTTTCAAGCTTAGCGGATCTGGTGTTGGACATTCTCCAAATCTCGGTCCATAATTTAGAGTTTTGAAGTATAGGACTTGGAAATGGATGATCTGACGGGATGTCCTTATTGGAGAGAATAAGGGAATATGACGGAAAAGAAAAATGTTATCACCTTTCTGGTGTCTTGGGTTTCAGCTTTTTAGCAAAGGTTATTTTTTCTTGGGTTTCAGCTTTTTATTTTTTATTTATATTTATATTTTTTTTAAAAATTTGGGAAATAAAGTGTGTTACAACTTTAGATAGGAACGAGTTGCATCAAAAAATTCAGGTTAACGACCTGATGTGATATCATATTTTGGTCCCATTCAACCAACCTCTTGGAATTGAAGACGTGTGATGATGATGATGGAGAATAGAGTAGATCCATGCAGCAAAAAGTTTCTAACTTTCGTGGTTTAGTTGAGCATCAAAACTAATAACTTAAGTAATAGGAAAAAACGTTGGGCTTACAAACCCCTACACAACAAGATGCAAGATCAAACAAGCCAAGTGGTGCCCATTAATAAGTGGCTTGGTTGTGACTAATGATATTTGCTTACCTGTATTAGATGTTACCTAGTGTTTTTTCATTTCCAGCAAGGTGCAATAAAAGATTTTTTTTTTTTTTAATTGAGGAATAAACTTGGTTAGTGTGTCTCTGTGTGTGTGTGTAACTGGAAGAAAAAATATTGGGCTTAGAAGCCACTACTAGTTATGCTACTTAATATGAATGTACATATGGTTGTCAGTGAAATCGAAATTTTGCCTACTGTAGTCTTCGTCGTGAGTTTGACACCAAGCGGGGGAGAACTTTCGGAGGTTTTGATATGGTTGCATACCCAGTTTCATTTTACGAAGCATCCCGTTGGCTTGCAAGATCTGTGTCTCATCTTTCTGTATATTTATACTTTTCGAATATATATGAACTAATGGACATGGTGGGCTGAATTTACAGGAAGTGCCTTCGAGATGGAAACCTTTTGTAAGTAAAGCTTTCTTATTCGTAATATCTCTTACATAACTTCCGGTTAAAGGAGCAACCTTGAATAAAGTTGAGTGAACACATGAGAATATTAATGTGGTGTTTGTGATACAGGCAAACCAAGATTCATAATATTGGAGGAACAGTTGTGGGGGTTGATAAATTTGGTAACAAGTACTATGAAAAACTAGGAGACACACAGCACGGTCAGTGTAGCCTTCTCTGTTTATTGATTTATTCTCATAAGGAATTTGTATTTCTTGTAAATGGCTAGATTTGTCAGTAGAAAGGACAAGTAAACCCCAAATGAAAAGGGAAAAAAGGAGCCAATGATCATATTATAGCAATCTTTTCTTTTACTGGTTGGCCATATCCTACTTTTGTTTTCACAAATTTTTATTCCTTTTTTCAACAATTATCCTGTTCTTTCTCTCTCTCTTTAATGTTTTTTTTCCTGTTTCCTTTTCTTCCCACAGTAGTAGTTAAATATTGGAGTTCAGCAGTTGAGTTCTGTTATTGTTATACCCATGGTTATATTGAACGCCGGGGGATGATGAACAATAAGCTTGCATTTCTATCCAATATATTTTCGGATTAGTGTGCTCTAAATGTTACCTAAGGACAAGAAAATCATTTCACATTTGGTGGTTCTAATTTGTTGAAATTTCCTTTTCATGCTCCTTAACTGAAGACTTACATGCGAGTCTAGGCAAAAAACTTACTTTTGTGGTTCATACCGTCAATTAGTTGAATTGATCTTTTTTCCTTTATTGATGAGGTTATGGTTATGCCAAATTCAACCGCTTAGTTATCCTCGTATTATTCATATATAAATATTCATATAAAACAAATGTTCTGAAGTTAATTGCTTACATGCTAGAATATATTTGATATGCTCAATATGGTTAAAGGATGGCCATCAACTGTTGTAGTGATCACTTTAAGATTGATAGTCATTATCTTGCTGATTTAATCATTAGAAGAAATAAGGATTTTGCCTGGCTGAATCACTGACCTATTGTAAATTTAGGGTTTTAAATTGGTATTTTCTTGTTCATATCTCTGTACATGGACTACAAATTAAATCTACTTGTGTTGGTATGCATTTGTGTGTCTTGTAGGCCGACACAGGTGGGTGGAATATGCTTCAAAGGACAGGTATAATGCTTCACAGGTGCCACCAGAGTGGCATGGCTGGCTTCACCATATAACCGATCACACAGGAGATGAGGTATGAACTTCAAGAAACATGATAATTTACCATCAAAAAGTTGATTATGATGCATAATGTTGGGAAATAGTAAAGAAATTATGAATGTTTTTGCTTGTTTACTGATAAAGTTGGTTGCTTCTTCATAGAGGGGAAAAGGGAACTTTTCACAGCACCTTTTACCCCATCCTCCCATATTTCCTGCGGGAATATGTTTGACAAAATGTTTAGGCTTACTAAAACCTTTTACTTGAAAATCATTTTCGTCAGTACTATTTTGGAACCCAAAAACTGTTTTTGGATTGTGTAACCAAAGGCCAATGCTTGCAGCTTCTGCTGCTGAAGCCAAAAAGGTATGGTGCTGAACACAAGGAGAACTTATCTGGACATGGCGACGAGTACATCTATCACTCGAAGGGACACTCCCTCAACCCGGGGCAGAGAGACTGGACCAGATACAAAAGCTGGGAACCCACCAAGGCCTGAACGATCCCTTTTTTGGAAGTGTTTCCCTGTTTAAGCTGGTGATAATGTTATCTCCTCTTGATATTGTTTTTTTTTTTTTAATAAAAATGTTGGTGCGCGGATGCGCATTGTTTCAATATGTTATTTCGAGTATACTGATAACTATTTATTTATGGTGAACTAGACTATCATCTAATGGTTGTTTTTCGGTATTATATTGAAATTGTTTCTATTGTTGATTTTGACCATGTTTGCCCAAATTCAGGAAAAGTTTTGAATTTCGTTGTTTTCTCCCTCTTATTTCCTGTAATTTTGTTAGAGGTCCTTGCTGGAGTAAAATCCAAATACCCAATTGTGTCACCATATGCATTTACTAGTCATCTTTTTGTGCCCCTACAATATTTGTGAACCCATTGATTGTTATGTGCCTGCAATTGTTGGTGTGATCCTGATTTTCTTTCTAATTTCTGTAAATTGACATCTCAATTGGAAGTTTTACCTGGTGTAGGAAATTGCACTTGTTTTCGATAATTTTGTAACGAAATTTTAATTAGCTTATAAGTGTGACTGCGTGACCATTTGCGCCTTCAAGAATAACACACCACAACATTAGTGTGAAATGTACATTTAGTATAGGATGGTTTAGATTATACTTGCGGGTTTTAAAATGAGAGAGGATACGATAGGAAACCAAATAGCGACATGAAAATATGAAGGGAACGAAGAGTGACAATATCGTAAATAATCAAATAGATTTTATATGATTTTAGTTGAAAATTAGCAAGTAGCACTGAGAAATAATGGAATAAATATAAAAACTTAGTAATATTTTAAACGATACTAGTACTATAGAAAGCGATAAAACGATGATTTATTTACTTTCACGAGGAAAGGGTATCGAACTTGAGGATAATCTGGAAGCTCTGGGAAATGGCACGTCGTGTGGCCTAAACTCTAATCGCTAGTATCGTGTACGAGTCTTACATTTTTGGACTAATGGTATTAAAGAAAATGAATTGGAATAGACTAGAGTCTTACATTTTTGGACTGATGGTATTAAAGAAAATGAATTGGAATAGACTAGAGATGTTCTATTTACCCGAAAGGAACTGCGATAATCGCACATATACACTTGGTCACGAGAGGACTACGTTGCTTGTATCAATACTTGGTATGTATCTATCTATAAAACTTTGTCCATTAATGGAATGCGTAAATAAGTGCGTACTATGGGACCATTTGATCAATCAATCACATCCGTCCATCTTAGCTACAATTTAGACGACTTGGAGCATTCTAAAATAGTATTAAATACTATTTTTTTTTATTTTACTCATTCTCTTCTCATGCCAGATGGCTACAATTTTAATTATTTTTTGTACTTCTTTACTTGATATTTTTATCAATAATAGATATATTTAAAATAAACATTGATAACAAAAAATTATTTTTTTGATAATCAAAAGTTAGTTTTTGATAACTTTTTGTATAAAATTATTAAATTTGCATATCAATATGGATATCTTATTGAAGTATATTTTATAAGTTTTAATATGATATACGATATGAAAAAAATACATTATATGAATTAAAAGTTATAATTTTTTTAAAAAAATAGAGAAAATAAAGAAAATTTATTGAGAAGAGAGAGAAAGATAATAAAAGAAAAAGAAAAGAGGGGAGAATAAGTCGTAGGGTGAGGAGAGAGACTTACCTATGTTTTTTTCGCAATTTTGCTATCTAAAATAACTAAAAACATACATTTGCGAATACTCTTATGTCCCAAATTTTTACCTGCCAACATAGATGAGCGCATTTCAAATTCTGATACTCCATCTTATCTTACAAAGAAAAGTAGCTAAGGATGACGAGCATGAAAAACAAGTGGCACCCAAATTAAGAATGTTGAAATAAAAACGTGCAAATAAGAAGCGAAAAAACTTGAGAAATGAATGTAATGTATCAAGCTAGACGTGCACCAACTCAAGTTAACCAGATATCTTAAATCAAAATATTAGAAGTGCACATACCTTTCTGAAGGGTGCAAAACAGAAACGATTTTGTTCCGTCCTCAGAAACCGACATAATTCTATCTTCTCATCCTGCAGCATTTGCAGAAAAGGATGTTACATCATGTCAGGAGCACGAACAAGGAAGAAGAAAACATTTGGAGAGGGAATGTGTTTAACTATACACACTAACCAAATTGCGAGCTAATGTGGTTATACCAAAGTCCGATCATTTTCTCCTCTCTCAACTGCTTTTTATTCTTCATTTCCATTTATATTACGCTTAGTTTTGACTGTGCTTCTCTGACGTTCCCTCACTTTAGATTTTTTCCATTCCATCCCATTCCTAGATGCAGAAACAAAATCTTACATCATTTAGGGTGTTTGAACGTACTTGTATCCAGCAGCAATAGTCATCTTCCCCCATTTCAGTCCTCAAGAGTATACGGGTAAGCTTTTGCTCCTTATGTTTGGAACACAGACATAAAGAACTAAAAACTACAATATAAGTTAAGAAAATGCCCTTTCTCCTTCATCTGTTGCTCCGGTTTCACACATTTTATTATATCATCTTCACAAAGAATTTCTACAAAGTTCTCCAATTTTATCTAAAAAATACAGATTAAGACCTTCTCAGAAAAACAATCTTTTAACATTCAACATTCGAGCCAAAATCTTCAAATTTTCCTTATAAAATCCATAAATGAACCGGAAATAGCCTTTCTCAATTTGCAAATGAAGCCACTCTCCGAATCTCTATAAAAGTTCCCAATCCGTGTTGTACTAGCAATAAGAACGAAATTCTCTCCATTTTCAACATCTATTTCATACACCTCATCAAAAACCTTCTTAAAGTCATACACCAATTTCTCATAGGAAAACCTACTCGAAGGAATCACATTCACGACAAGAATACCACTCTTACAAAGAACTGAACGCGTGGCAATGAGCACAGACTCCTCGACAAACTCCACCGGTGGAGCCATCGTCCCTATCCCAGCCTCACTCGAATCCAAATCTACCATAACCACATCAAACATAAAATCAAGCACACAATCATGTTTTTCCAAACAAGACCCATTCTTTACCAACTCTATTCCATCGCCTATATGCACGCGTAAATGTGGATTTTCGGGTAATCCAAATCGCCGCCTGGCGAGGCCTAAAACTGCCTCGTCCTCCTCCACCCCGACCACCTCAAACCCTAATCGGTTATACAAGAACGAAAGCAAAGCCCCTCCTCCGACCCCCAAACACAGGGCTTTCGGTCTAAACCCGCTTTGAATTTTCTCTTCTATGCTCGAACTCACCAAGGAGATACTTGCCACCATCGGAATCAAATACGGTTGTACCAAATCTGCGGTATTTAAAAAATCCGAAAAGGGGAAATTAAGTATAGATAATTCATTTTCACAAGATTCCAAAAAGCGGGAAATGCGGACTTGGGTTTGAATTAAATTCGGAGTACGTTTAAACCTCAATCTTCGCCTAAAGTCGGTTCTTTTCGAACCAAATTCATCGGAAATTTCCAATTCGACATCTTCGACTAACATTTCACCAACACGAGACCCATGACATAATTCAACTACCACACTACTAATCAAACCATCATCATAACTCAAGAATGGAATTTGGGGGGAATCAAAATCATTCATAAAACTCAATTTCGGGCAGAGAGAGATTACAAGAGGCAATAAAATTTCTTCAAGCTTGGGCTCGAGAACATCAACCGGAGGATAATCAAATGATGAAGCGGGGAGCAAGCCTGCGGACAGGAGCGGAACCAGGAGATTCCGTAGAAAACTTATATGGTGCTTAAACTACATATAAAATTTTAAACTAAATTTAAATACTATTAAATTTACATATAAAGAATTTAATACAAAAATTTTAACACTTTCAATTTATGGGATGCTGAAACTACTAATAAAAATTTTTACATTAAAATTCTAATCCTAAATTTACAAATCAAAATCACAACAGTTAAAGCTAAAACTACATATAAAAAAATTTATACTGAATTTTAATATTAAAATTACATATTAAAAAAATTAACAATTTAAAATTACGAGGGTGCTGCAGCCCCGCTAGCAAACCTATAGTTCCGTCCCCATCAGCGGGGAAGTTATTGCCAATGAGGACGAGGCGGGAGGTGTCGGCGGTGCTGAGGAGGAGCTGGAGGTGACCGGAGGCGGTGGAGAAGATCCAGTCCGATTCCCGACGGTTGGGGACGATCATGGCGGCGGTCCGAGGCGGATCAGTGAGTTGACTCGGTGAGTCGAGGACGGCGATTCGGAGGAGCCGGGTGTGTAGGCGGTGGTGGCCGTGGAGAGGGTTTGGGAGTGTGAAGGAGATGTATTGGGAAGGGATTAGGGTTTCGAAGGAGGTCGGGTCGAGCGCCATGGCGAAGAGAGAGAGAGAGAGAGAGAGAGAGATATGGGTGATCCGAAATTGACATTTAAAAACACATTTTTATTATAATAATAACATTAATTTTATTTTTCTTGTATCGATAATTATGTTGCGATATATATAAAATTTTCTTCCATATTATACATATAGTCTATATGTTTGGGCGGCAATATCATTGGTATTGCTATTTTTGTTGAAAATATGAATAATATAAATATATTCTTGTAGAAAAAAAATACGGACGCATTAGTATATATGAAATTCATAATATATAATCATGAAGGGATTGTAGCTTGTAACTGTTTTCCATTTGTTCCCTCTATTGAACTCCTCCGAAAACAAGAGAAAATTAATGTTTTGTGTTATTAATACAGTGGATGAATAATATACATGCTGAATGATTTTCTTTCTTAAATATATATATATATATAAAGTTCTATTCTTGAATTTCCATAAAACAAGAGAAACAATAAATTAAGCATAATCTATCTATCTAATCAAGAAATGGAAAATGGGAGCAAGGAACAACCTCCAGTAAATTATCCCCCGAAGCCAACTTATTCCTATTTCTACCAATAAAGGAAAATTGACAATGAACAAACCAAGTACGACTCGCGATCATATGTCTATTTTTCGTTATATTGAACATTCACGAGGGGTTTAGGAGGCGGTTTCTTTTTCTCGTCTCGTTGGTTTCTATGTAGGTACGGAGAAAAGAATACCGTTTTCGGACCAACAGGTGCATAGTCATTTTCGATGGAACATTTTCCACATTTTCCCCTCCGACAGTGATATCCTTGAGGGATACAAAACTTGGAACATGGGCAACCGCATGGTACATATTAGGAGACATTATGCTCTTCATCTTTCGAATTCGAAAGTTGTAAGAACGAGAAGTAAAAGTTTTAGTCTCGTTGCCTCGCAAGATGGCTAATCCCAGATTTTAAAAGGAAAATAAAAAAAAAAAAATTTAAACCAAGCAAATAAATGATCCAAATAATGCTGCGAACCATGCAAGGAACTCCAAACATGCGCGCCAAGCACACGCCTATGCATCGCTCGCTGATTGTTTGGGCAAAATATTTGCTTAGCTTTATATTACATGTCCTTTTTATTCTCTTTCCTTGGCACATTTAACACGGCCTCATCCTCCGCCACTCTGACCACCTCAATACCTAATCGGGTATTCAAGAAAGAGAACAGAGCCCTCTCTGACCACCAAACACAAGGCTTTTGGCCGGCCTACACCCGCCTACGCTCGAACTCACCAAGGAGATACTAGCCACCATTGGAATCAAATAAGGTTGTACCAATACCGTGTTATTAAAAAAATCCGACAAGGGAATTCTAGTCATAGCTAATTCATTTTTACATGATTTACGCGATTTGATATCACGGAGTTCGAATCAAATTTTGTGTACGTTTAAACATCATTCTTCGTAGTAAATTAATCCTTCTAAAACCAAATTCATCGAGAATTTCCAATTCTACATCTGCAACCAACATCTCACCTACACAAGATCCGAGAAACAGTTCAACTACCACACTAATAATCATACCATCATTATTAATCAAAAACAAAAATCTGCAGCTGACATTAGAACCGCATAAGAAAGGACCGCATGCCTCTAACTCTATTTTTCTTTTACACTAATATGAGGCAAAATCTAGACTACAAAAATAGAATCTTTCATATAAATTTAAAAAAATATCCTTAATTTTTTTTATAAAAGATTCTGTTTGTATGGCTCACAATTTGCCTCACCCTTGCACTGCCTCACCCACTCTTCTCCCCTTAAGAAAGGATGTAAAAGCCATTTGGAAGACGAAAAATGAACCCATTAGTCATGCTCAAATTCAACTAAAAACAACGCCGTGTTACTTCATGGTGAAAAGGAAAGGGAATAAGCAAAAGGAAACACAATGCAAAAGACAAAATACACAGTGCAGCGGTATACTGAAAATCTAAAACATTAGTCATGAGCTGGTGATGGCTCGTCATCAGACGGCGGCTTCTTTTTGGCCCTTCTCTCATTCCATCTAGCTAACACCCATCTTAATACAAAGAACCCTCCAATCGCATAGACCTGAAATGAAAGGGCCATAACAGAAACGTGTTAATCTACCACAAACTCAAACTACATAATTAAAACTATCAGGAATGAAGAAAAGCAATATTTCAATTGTCTGATCCAATAATAAGTAGTATTCAGAAATTGTCCTTGTTATCAAGAGGCAAAAGCACAAGTTCATACAACACGAAGAGAATCCCTTTGAATTTACAGTTAAGAAGACTGAGCATCTTAGGCTGTGGAAGCGAAAGTTGTTATTTCCTTATTAGCATAAAATTGACTCATTATGCTCTTCCTAAAGTACTGCATTCTACACATAATTCCTAAAACATAATGTGCTGCTTTTGTGAAAAGCAGAGGATTCCTAGTATCTTCCTATTAGATTGACTTCGCTCACACTTGTAATATCCATTTTTAACAGAAATGATTTGATGATTTTGCTCTGTCTCGGATTTTGTGAAGACAATTTACATAGTACCTTAACTTCTGCAGCTAAGAATAAGCATTCTCCTCAAAGACTCAAAGTTCAAAGTGAAACATACATTCATCATCAAAGAGTTATAGGGTGAGAACAAAGAAACTATAATCTACTTTTTATGGCATCTTAGGTTCTGCTCAGTTGCTGCTATAATTTCAGAGTTCTACAACTTACATACGAGTACCAAGAGAAAGAAAAGTTAAGGTTACCCCCTAATTGGTAGATGGACTAGAACGTAATCATTTCAATAGTGTATGCTTATGATACAGAATGTTAGCAGCAAGGAGCATCAGTAACATGCGCATTCTATTTTGATCCCACATTCTCAATCCCTGACGTATGGATGGTCACTTTGGTACCCTCTATGAATCACATCGAAGTACAACCTAAAATATTGATAAACATTCTATCCTAACCCCCATACCAAACTAGGCATTAGTTCTATCTTCCATAATTCAACCACATTGTACTATTTTTAGGTAATCTTTTATGACGTCCTCTTATGTTCATTCATGTATAAAATGATGAACAAACCCGGAATTATCATAATTCCTAACACATATTTAGTAAAATAGATCAAAATCTAGTGCCAACAATAGGATCAACATTACAATAAATCCAAACTTAGCACGCAATTCAACTGAAGTTGCCTGATCAACCAATGACCATGAGCTCTTTTCTTCTTCAGGTGCCTAAAAATAACAACCCTTCTGAAAATAGTCCATACAATAATCTATTGCAGTTTTCTGTTCTACTCTACATGTTATAAATCACAAATTGGTTTACACCCATTTGGACTAGACGTGTGGGTTTTATTAATAAACATGTTGTGATGTAGTTTAAGGCTGAATTTGATAATGCTTTAATTTGTGGCATTTGCTTTTTATTCCAAGAAGATACATGTAGTGGCATTTGGTAAAATAAAAAGTCGAGGATTCTAAATGCTTTTAAAACCGATTTTGCATTTCTCATTAGTAATTACAATAGAACCCTCAATCACACTAATCATTACTTTTGATATATGTCAAAAGATTTTTGACCACAATAAATGAGAAATATCCAATAATCAGAAAAGAAAAGAAAATTCTTCATACGAAGTGGTGAAACATAAAGTCATGTACGTTGTTCTTTGACATCTACACCCTATTATGTTTTTTTATTTTTGTCACAACAAATGAGAATTATTTAATAATCACAACGGAAAAGAAAATTCCATACGACACAGAGAAATATAAAAGCAAGTACATTGTTTCTTCAAATCTACATTCTAGTTAGTCATACTAACAATTTCCGTATGGTACCCGTATGTTCATATAAAAGAAAAAAGCTTATCTTCGTCATTGATATAGAACTTAATAAATTACTTATATTTTTGAAACACTTTTGTATACACTTATACTTCAAGTTTTTTAGTTGTTTTCCCATTTTAAACTTTAGAAAAAATATTTTCAAACTAAAAAATAGTACTACATTTCATAAATTTCATAAAATAAATTAAATTTTATGTCAAATGTTAGGTGCATATTTTTATACGAAAAATTGCATTAACATCGTCTATATCGTACAATGTTATTTGACGTAAAGTACTTTACTAGCTGTTTATTTTCTCCAATGCAGATTCCATTTGCATTTTACACTTTTGTGTATCCATATGACTTACTGTTTCAAACACCTACTACTTTGTATTTTTTATATATTATTATAATTATTATTATTTGGGTACATCGGATCCTTCCGGACCTCGCAAATGCAAGAGTTTTATGCACTCGCCCTTCCATAGATAGCAATTCACATGTAAAAGCAAATTTCAAAAGCGCTTTGACAAGCGAATTTAGAAAAGCACCATCATGACCAAACTAAGTTTCGTAATGCTTGTGTTTTTAATTTTTTTTTTTCAAAGTTGCTTTTTAAAGTTGATTATAAAAGCAAGTGCAATAGTGGTGTTAAAGTTGTTTTGATAAAATGGTGTGGTATTTGGTAAAGCAATTCTTTTTCACAGTAAAAAAACAAAAATAGATACATATGTGAAATGTAATAAATTTAATTAAGTTTACTTTGGTAATTAATTGATGATACTAAAAGCAAAAGCAGTTTTACAAAGTAAAACCACCCTAAGGCTGTGTAAAAATGCACCTTCAACAGAGCATAAGCATGACTTTAAAAAGAGCATATGCATGACTATAAAAAGCAGGCGTTTTAAAGTACACCAAACAACTCTTGCTACAAATTCCAAGTGAAAAAAACAAAACAAAAACAAAAGTAGGTGACAAACATCCACAATAAAAAACGAAACGGCAATTAATAAGATTTTCTTGTAAGGCATTACATATAAATTAATGATATAAAATTTCTTGTAAAGGAAAGTATTTTTCAATACGTGTATTAAACTGCAAAAATTCGGGAATTTACTAACTAGCCAAACAACAATACAAATGGCCCATGAGATCCTAATTTTCACATCAAGCAAATATTGCGGTTAAAAAATGCATAAAAATAGTATAAATTAAAACAAAAAAAAATTAAAGAGCAGCTAGGGTTTGATGTGAAATGAATTTAGAACAAACCACTACCTGCCAAAGAACAACTGGGTTGGTGTTCTGCTCGGAACAAATCTCCTCCTCTTCCAGCCTCAGCGACGGCATCTCCGCCTGTCCACGTGGCACCCTCACCACAGCCGGCGGCGGTTTCTCCTCCTCCGAGGTGGCGGCTTCTGGTCCCATAACGCCGTCGTTTTGCTGAGGCGGAGGGGGGAGATGAAACAGGCCCTGGAACTTAGAGATTAGAGAGGCGATTGGGTTAGGGTTTTTGTTCGTATTATCATTTATCGTTGTAATTTTGGTGATTTCGAGCTTGGTTTTCTTCTCCTCCGCCATCTCTCTCTCTCTCTCTCTCTCTCTCTCTCTCTCCCCCCTATTTGTGGAGGGTCGCGGCGGACATTACAGAGTTATCTGTGAATTACAGTCCCCATAGTTTTGACAATTATTAATTTGGTCCTCAATTTTAAGGCATTTATTTCTAGTAAGTTGTTAAAAAAATAATTATAATATATTATAAAAGAATATTAAAATCAGTTTTTCCAATTTTAATTTGGAATTTTTTATTTTGATTAAAAAATATTATTACTTTATGGATAAATCGTGAATAGTGAATTTTTTCCAAAAATAAAAAATCGTAACCTATCTTATATAATTTCTGAAATAAACAAAAAAAGCAGTGATGTAAAATATTTCTTGTAACAACCTACAAATTCATTGTGAAGGGTTGAGATTTTTCAGGATAATCACCTAGCAATGCTAATATCGAAAATAAACAAAAATAACAGTGCGAGTGCATTTAATTTTGAAATTCCAATTGTGGGATGGATAATTTTCCTTCTCGACATTATGGTAACTTGTTATCTGGTGTTGTAGCTCGTCAACGCACAAAATCGTCAATATATTATGTTTGCTCACCAATATTCATTTCAGTTTACTCATACATGTAAAGCAAGATGTTACATTCTCATTTCTTTTTTCTTAATTTTATAAAATGAGAAATTAAAAATAAGAGATTCCTTCACATTGCCGCATAAATGCTCTGACAAATATATAACCTTCGGTGATTCATTGATTTGACGTTCAAATTTTTTAGAAAGCGATAGGATCCTATTTTTCTAATTTCAAATCTCTATCACAAACATGGAACAATTGATAGCAACACAAATAAACACCTGAATCCTAGTTAATACTTCCTCCCTTCTTAAATAATTGATCATATTTTTAAATCAAAATATCTAATAATAATTAAACATTTATATTTTAGATATAACAATCATAATAATATAAATTAAATTACCTATACTATTCTTTCAATTTTTAGGGATTAATGTCAAATCAATATAATAGGGGTAATTTAGGTCATTTAACACAAATGCAAACTTAAATTTAAAATTGTATAAAACTGTGTGTCAAGTCAAACCATCCAATTAATTTTGAACGGAAGGAGTACATAAAGAACCGCAAACAAGTCAATTAGTGTGTTTTTCATAATTAAAAATAGTAAATAATAGGTACTAACTCTGTATCATTTGCGAAAAATGTGATCAATTACTTCACTCGTTGAAAGTATACCAGTCAGAAGTATGATTATTCAAACTATCAGGACATATCTGTAATTTATGTTGATATTGCTTAAAGAGAGATTTTTCTTCTTTTTGAAATTAATCAAGAGTTTATACAAATTAATTATACCAAAAATTTATATAAATTAATTTTGTATGACTAATAATTAGCCACATGATCTAATTTAATAGAAAGAGAGAAGGTGCATGGAGATGCGGCTGACCGTATAAAACTAATTTGTACAAATTTTCGGTACAACTAATTTGTATGTATATCATTACTCATTAATTAAACATCCAAATCTTTTTATGTTTCATCAGTTTAGAGCCAAGGATTCTATTTATTACTTTAGTTAGTTGGGTTTTTTTTTTTTTAATCTCAAACTCAAAAAAATATCTTCTTTTATAAATTAAATAGTGTTATTTTTATTTATTTTCTGCTTATAATTAAAATATGTGACCATTCTTTAATCTCTCGTATTAGTTATCTTTTAATTCTGAATTTGAAATATAATGAAAAATAGTTTATTATCTCCTTGTGTATTTTAAGCAAATTTTGAACAATTTTTCAAAATAAATGTCAAATAGGTCTTCAAATACAGAAAAACAAAGCCAAACTCTCTTTCTGATTTCTTTAACTCATTAGCTTTTATTAAAAAAAGTCAGTATAATTGAACTTCACTACCGATGGTGAAATTTTACTGAGGAAGAATTGGACATATAGAAAATTATATTTCTAAAACTATTTAATTTAATGTCACACACATTCAAAATCATGATTTTCTGCTTTTTCCCTTCTTCTATTATTATGCTAGTTTAAATAAATATTTATTGTATTATTATATATGGTCGGTTTAATAGATTTAAGTGTCTAATTGAGAGGATTTTTAATAAAAATCTCATTTAGATCAACAAAATTTAGGGAAGGAGTTCTCAAACAACATTAAAAAAAAGTATAACAATGATGCACAATTTTAGATAATAAAAATAAAATTTAACATTTGAAATTTAAAAATTTATTCCTACATTTTTCAAAGGCCAAGTACTCAACTCGTCTACCATTGAGTTAGCTACTCGAATAAAAGGTGTTTTGAAATAATCAAAATAAAAATAAATTAAAAAAAGTTATATAATGCAATCAAAATACTGAACTAGAAGGGGAGCAAATGTTATTATCATTACAATTTGGGGAGTTTGTTTTCTTATTTATTTATTTTTGAGGGGAGAAATTTTTTTATTGAATCAGGGCCAAATAGCCTAAAGAATGGAATCTACAAAAGCCGAGAGTCAGCCAAGGCTTCCGATTATGACTGTTTATCGGTTTGGATAAACCGAAATTCGAATTGAGCCGATTTAATTCAGTTCCAATTTTTTTTGTCACGGTTCGGATTTGGGTTTTGAACCGAAATTTTTTCGATTTTTATGACTTTTCGGATTCAGATTCGGATTTTTCCAAAAAAAATTGGGTTTAAAATCGAAACATGAAATTATTAAATATTAAATTCAAAAATATAATTATTTTTGAATTTCAGCTTATAATGATGGTTCGGTTTCGGTTTACTGACGGGTTTTTAATGATGTTTCGGGTTCGGTGCGGGTTTCTCGGTTCGGGTTTGGGTTCGATTCGGTTTTTAATGAATTTCGGGTTCGGTTCGGTGAAACAAAATTTTGATTCAGATTTCGAATTTTTAAATTTCGATTTAAACTAAGAACCATTAGTGAAATTGACTCTAAAATAACAAAATTTCCCAATCTTATTCATATTCTGAATTGGGGAGAGAGATAGAGAGAGATCCATCTTCCCCTTCTCTCCTGATCTGTCCATATACATTTATCTTATCTTATATTATATTATATATATTTATTCAAGGACCTAAACCTCAGCTAAAGTAGTCTGGCAAAAAGGTCAAAAGTTTGAGGTGAATTTTCCAAAATCCTTTATTTAATAGTTTTCAATTTCAAGGTTGCTCTTTGAATTAATTAGATAATTTGAAGTTGGATCTAATTGTCCAAACTCCTATTCCAAATTTTAAAGGTAATTACTTTCAAGCATCATGGGTTTCTCTTTTTTATTTAACTAGATAAATATCACGTAAAATTTTATTTTCAGAAAAAAAATATTATTTATTCATGTATAATAAAAAATATTATTTTATTTATTTAGTTAAATCCCGATAGTAATATTTGTGATTGAAACTTAGTATTAGTTTACTTTTTTCATAACTTCGTAACAAAAAAAGAATCGAATATTAATTTAATTATTTGCCTCTAAATATTAAAAAGAATCGAATAATTGTAATTCAAATGAAAATTTCAATT